>NQII01001435.1:10390-76591 GCA_002778355.1 Clitarchus hookeri | reverse complement strand
GGATAACCGCCGACGTGCGTTCGTGTACTTACAATTAAAATGCCACCGCTTGAAGAAGGGGGCGGGGGAACGTATTTCGGGAGATAAGGGAGGGGGAAAAAAACTACTTTCCCGTGAGTTCACGAAGATTACATCATTGTCTCTGGGGAAAAAAAAAAAGGATCCGTGTTTTGCACTACCACAAAGACCGAGTCATGCACCCCGTTAAGGCGGAGAGATCCCATCCATCTTGAATTTTTTGTACAAATCTTTCGTAACCAAACTATGTATATGGCAGAAAATAAAAATTCAAAGAATGACATGGCATAGAAGATTACCTAACCCCTTAACGCACACATTAATTTTTCACCTAATGTGTAAAAAGTGGAAATTTAAGGTGTGAAAAGTACTAACGGATTTCTCATTCAGGGTCCCGCCCGCCTGGCGCCTGAGCTGCGTCGCAAAGTGTTTGATATCCTGTTTTTTTTTTACGAAACTATTAAACGTGCCCGCAGTATGTTTACATACGAAAGTACATCGTACCCCAGAAAAGGAAGGAATGGTACTTTAAAGTTACCACTCACGCTGTAAATATTATTTTGGAGACCTCCATTATACACTAAAGAGCCAAAAAAACTGGTATAGGCGTGAGTATGCAAATAACAGAGGTATGGAACCAATCAGAGAAACGCGATGCGGTCGGCGGCTAGATCGGTTACTGCTTCTACAATGGCAGGTTATCAATATTTAAGCGAGTTTGAACGTGGATTTATAGTCGGCGCACGAGAGATGGGACATAGCATCTCCGAGGTAGCGATAACATTTGGATGTTCGCGTACGACCATTTCACGAGTGTACCGTAAATATCGGGAATCCGGTAAAACATCACATCTTCGAAATCGCTGCAACCAGAAAAAGATCGTGAAAGAACGGGACAAACGACGACTGATGAGAATCATTAAACGCGACAGACGTGCAACCCTTTCTCAAATTGGCGCAGATTGGATTTGTGGACTGCCCTGCAGGATTCATGGTGTGAGTTGCCTCCTGCATACCTTCAGACATTAGTCGAGTCCATGCCACGTCGTCTTGCGGCACGTCTGCGTGCTCGCGGGGCCCTACACGATATTAGGAAGGTGTACAAGTTTTTTTTGGCTCTTCAGTATAGTTCAAAGTGGTTTTTTTTCCGACTGCCGTACCTTAAAACATACTAGCCTGTATTGAACTTTGCTACAGACTTTTCATCAATAAAACGATAGAGTCATCGCTGAAAGTCCCATAGGTACACGCAGCACTACGAGAACACTGCACGCCAGTTCAGAGACCTGCGCGTAGCGGTGATGGCGCTCTTGTAGTGCGTGCCAGTGTGACCCGTATAGCTCCCGCGCTTCTAGGCAAAAAAGAAAAAAATGCAGGCAGGCGGGCTTCTTAACAGCTGACACTTTGGTGTCTATGGAAAGGGTTTCTGTGGCTATACAGTACCAGAAGCTACCAATTATAAAACAGTAGGGGCGGTGGCGTAGTGGCCAGGACGCTCGCCTCCCACCACGGCGATCCGGGCTTGATCCCCGGCGGGTTCACTCCCGGATTTTCGCATGTGGGAATCGTGCTGGACGATGACGCTTGCCAGCGTGTTTTCTCGGGGTACTCCCGTTTCCCCCGCCCTTGCATTCCAGCGCCGCTCCATTCTAGGGTCTCATTTCTGTCACGCCTGGGGATGACGGTCACCTACGGGTCCCAGCTGGAAAGACCGTCACTCGGAGGGTGTCGCCTTGCCCTGGGTGCACTCCCCACACGCCATTNTGTCACGCCTGGGGATGACGGTCACCCACGGGTCCCAGCTGGAAAGACCGTCACTCGGTGGGTGTTGCTTGCCCTGGGTGCACTCCCCACACGCCATTATTATTATTATAAAAGAGTTTGTGTCTCGGCAGCAACCAAAACCATTGCCCCGGGAGAGGAGCTGTCGGTATAGGAGTCAGCTCATGACCTTTCACAGCAACGGCCATGATTCCGCACATTCTGCAACGTGTCAGACGTGAACGAGTACACTCGGGATGTATGTTGCGTGGTTAACAGAGTTTTCAAAGTCTGTACGGTTTTAGTTACACCCACATTTCACCACGTGAGACGGAAATTATTAGGGAACATTTGATTAAGGTTACAAATGCGAAACGGGAGAATAATGTATTTGGATTTTTCGAAAAAAAAGTAAAGATGTGCCCTGTGCATTAACAAGCGTTGTTTTTAAATATCGATTCTGGAACCTAATTTATGGATGAATGTACGTAAATCCAAAGTGGCGAGGTTTTTTCTCTCTTAACGAAGAAGAGTGTTTTTTTTTTTTTTTTTTTTTAGAATACCAGTTTTACATGCTAAAAATTTAACGAATTTACTTCGGGGCAATGTAGAATGAAAAAAATTGTACGTTTAAATTACTTTTCCAGTTTNTATATATATGCGCTTGATTGCACTTCAGAGAGTACAGCCTGTTCACAGTAAAGTAAGCATTTCTGAAACAAACCTTAGAAAATAAATCACCTCATATATAACAATACTGTTTTTTATGAATCATACAAAATAGTTTATGTATCTACTTGTTAATTATAAGTTTCAAGTCTACAGTAGGCACATTCTTGTTATAATTCAATTTTAATTTTAAACAATTCATATTAAAAGTTTTTATAAAGTTTGCTTTAATTTCTTTGTAGGGTTTACAAAAATCATCTTGGCAACTAGTTACAAAAAAAAAAAACATTTAATGTGTAGACGGTTCGAGTAAGAAATTTAAATCGAGTTCGTTAGAAGGGCAAAATATTTTCTAGTCAGATATCGCCAATGGTTCGTTGAGGAATTGCGAATTATCAGCCAATCCTTCACGAGCAATGTATGTTGTGACAATTGTACTTGGTGTCGTTTACCCTGCAACTGCGAGCTGCGTTCATAACAATGATACTTGCGCTTGGGAAAGAGATTTTTATGTGTGTGCACTTAAAAACAGATACACTGCTCACAAAAAGGTTTAGCATGTATCAGAATCCAGGATGTTATATCGAATAAAAGTAGTCTACATTTCATCCCCTAATGGCACATAAAGTGGGAAAAAAAAAAAAAAAAAAAAAACAATACTCGTTTACATCACTCCAGTACTCCCAGTATAAAACAAACAAAAGGCATAAACTGAAAAACAACTTAAACAAAGGAACCTCATCGGTTTCAATAATGAAAAAAAAGGTCTTCTCAAATGCATGTTTTGTTGTGTCAGAGTGGTGGGTTTGATGCGATCTGCCACTGAAAGAGAACGTTGAGGCGGTTTGACCGCCCCGTTCGTACGCAAGAGAGACACTGACAGGCTTGCCGGAGGATGAACCTACTGTGTTTGTGCAATACGCACGTCGCTGGAGGGGGAGAAGCCAATGTTTACATGGTTCACACACCGTAGGTACGTTCCACTCCTACTTCAAACGCAAACATTACGTATTAGTCCGTGGACGGGGAATATGCCAAACTCTTTTTGCGCAATATATATCTAGAGTTTGTTTTAGTATAGAAGTCCCAAAGGGAAAATAATAGATCTTCGTTTTTTAATTGCTGAAGTAATAGGAAAATATCGTAAAATTTAAATAATATACTTGCAGCAGACACCTACTAATCGTTTTACAAAAATTATAAATAAAAATAGCAGCCAGTACTAGCTCTTATGATAAAGAAGCATGGCTAGGAAATGCACCCACTCACTGAAACGCTATCACACTATGCAGAGCGCCACGCAGTGTATAGTATATCATGTTTCTTAGCAAGAGGGGCCGCGGTGGCGTAGTGGCCAGGGCGCTCGCCTCCCACCACGGCGATCCGGGCTCGATCCCCGGCGGGTTCCCTCCCGGATCCTCGCATGTGGGAATCGTGCTGGACGATGCCGCTTGCCGGCGGGCTTTCTCGGGGTACTCCCGTTTCCCCCGCTATTGCATTCCAGCGCCGCTCCACTCTAGGGTTTCATTTCTGTCATGCTCGGGGATGACGGTCACCTACGGATCCCAGTTGGAAAGACCGTCACTCGGAGGGTGTCGCCTTGCCCTGGGTGCACTCCCCACACGCCATTATTATTATTATCCTTAGCAAGAACTTATAATCATGCACAGTTACAATTATATTTTGAATGGCCACAATGCGCGAGCAGGTTAGGAGAATGTTATGCGACTGTGTGTAGCAGAACCGGTTTTGTCATTATCCAGCTGATATCAGCGGCAACCTTCATGTGGAAAGAGAAAGGGAATGGATAAGTGGAGTGGAGAGATTTTGGGCGGCTCTTAACATCGAGGTCTTGAGAGCCGATGAGGGTGAAGCGACGTAAGTACGGAGCAGTGCCGGAATGCAAGGGCGGGGGGAAACGGGAGATCCACCAGAAAACCCCGCCGACCAGCGGCATTGTCCGGCTCGATTCCCACATGCGAAAATCAGGGAATCGAACCCGGTTCGCCTAGGTGGGAGGGAATAGTTGAGAGATAGAAACATGGTATTGGATAAATTTACATGATTAATATCTACACGTGAGGTAAATATGACCGAGTAAAATATAACATTTTAAAATAAAAGTTTGATTTCCTATTTTGCGCATTTTTAACTGATGTAATTGGAATGGGATCCTATTTCGATCGTTTGTACAATATATTCTGAAAGTGGGATATTATTATACAAATTTAATGTGTACCCAACTCACAAAAAAAAACTCTAATTAAAAGTTATAATTATCATTTGGTAATTTATTTCTCATTATGAACTTCGCTCCATACAAAATAAGGATATATCTAGTTATTATCGAGTCTAGTAGTGGGAAGATTTTAATAAAATTTTAATGAATTAGGCCTTAAATATTTCTCATTTTTAGTACTCTTTTGCGTTACGTTATACCTATCAACTATATATTCTTGAGATTGGTGTGCCTTAGAAATGTTTACCATTTATTTCCAAATGTCATATTTTCAACGATAAAAGTAAGGGTAGCATTTATACAATAGTATATTAAATTAATTAGATGGCCATAAGAAATTAAAAAAATTCTGTGCAGAAAATAGTACCAAGTAATTTGTTACTTCGTAACGTAACTATCAAATAGTTAACAAGACTGAGTCATTTACTGCACACAGTAGTGTGTCATAACGGTTAGTGTGTTCATTTCTGGCGTGCTTTGTTATTCACGGGTGGTAATAAAAATTAATTAAAAGTATATAGTTTTCTGTTTAATTAAAGTGCGAGCCTCATTCTGTCACGAAAATAGTTACGACTAGAGTTTCCGGCACGAAGAAAAGACTGCATTAAATTTAAAGGAAAAGGAAAACACTATTTTTTTTTTAATAAACACAGCAAGAAACGTATTATTTATGATATTTCTCATTATTAATTTCAACTCATTTATCNTATTTTTTTTTTAATAAACACAGCAAGAAACGTATTATTTATGATATTTCTCATTATTAATTTCAACTCATTTATCACAGTTGCAGAAAATAACATTCTCGCACCTCCCTCCCATTTTTATCACCCTACCCTTTCCCGCAAAAAGAGGAATAATGTCTCCAAAGAAGTAATTAAATAAATAATCATAAAATATGCCATTCCACTGATTCCAAAGGAGAGCGTTGGTGGAAAAAAAAACAGGCAGAGCAAAATTTATAATTTATACACCAGTGTCACTATGGTTTAGCTCACTGGAACGTGAATTCTTTAGTATGTTCTCCGTTACTCGTGAGATTTTTGAAAGCTCTCTTCAGAATCATCATTTTGCGTGATACGCATTGCTTCACACGCAAAAATTGCCATTGTCTTGGACCTTATTATTTGAATCCGCGCGTCAGAATCAGGCAATATATTTCAAACGACTAAGTTAGAAACGTGAACCAACTATGTTTCGTTTATGCGCACTCATTAACGGCTCTGCCCGTCAAACCTTCAGTCACGGAGTGTAAATGGTGTGTCGATGTTAATCCCTTAAAGTACAAACAAAATTTTTAATTTCAAACGTTGCGAAAGAGGAACATTTTGGCGAGAAAAGTACTTAGGAATTCCTTATAACCAGGGTCAATAACTTTTCGCGTAAAAATCTGAGCACACAGTAGACTTCAATACTATATACACACCTCAGCTGTTGTTATACCTCCATTGGCTGCTGGTGTCGTGTCCGTCTTTGACCAAGCCACTCAGGACTAAGTAACTCCGACACTGAACCTTCGTGATTCGTGCGCATACGGTTAACACGGGTACTATAAAAAGGAAAAATACCCCCAAAAAATATCCTTCCATTGCTCTTTAGCGTGTCATTTCCATCAAGAGTGTCATTATTGCAGCAGCCGAGGAACCCAATTGATCATGTTTGGAACTATGAAGTCCAAAGTCACCGTCAAATGACCTCGCGAATTTCGGGCCCTCGCCCTACTACTCGTGGCGTTGCGGCTGTAGGGGATTCGGAAAGATCCGTTCCACAAGGCGACTTGATGTGCTATTTCGAAGCTTACGTAAACGCATTATTCATAACGCGGATAGCTGCTGGACGCAGCATCGTTCATCTCGACAAGGACTTCCGTGTTTCTCTTCGCAGTTGATGGGGATACGTGATTTACACTTGCAATAAATCTGACCCCTCTTAGTGTTCCATTTATATTAAGATTATTTTTCCTTCCACTCCTGCGCATTGCCCACTCGGATCCAGTTAAGGTGGCCGCATGGGCAGACCGCCGAACGGTGTGCAGAGCTCCAGCAGAAAACGTCTTATTAAACAACNGTTCCATTTATATTAAGATTATTTTTCCTTCCACTCCTGCGCATTGCCCACTCGGATCCAGTTAAGGTGGCCGCATGGGCAGACCGCCGAACGGTGTGCAGAGCTCCAGCAGAAAACGTCTTAATAAACAACCGCCCAACGTGTCCGAGTGAGGTCTGCTTACGAATTGCGTTTAAGAAACGTTACGCGTCTGTATACGTTTTCCAGTTCCTCTAATTCTTTCTAAAGTATGTCTTTGTGATTGCAAAAATGGCTCAAACGGGTGTTTTCACGGTCACTTNATTAAACAACAGCCCAACGTGTCTGAGTGAGGTCTGCTTACGAATTGCATTTAAGAAACGTTACGCGTCTGTATACGTTTTTCAGTTCCTCTAATTCTTTCTAAAGTATGTCTTTGTGATTGCAAAAATGGCTCAAACGGGTGTTTTCACGGTCACTTTGAGGTGTGAACGTTCCGGTACAAAACATTAACAACGGAATATGGACGTGCATCAAACCTTTATTTGTGTTATTACGTCATAACATGGTAGGGTCTCTGCTGAAGGTCTCATCGTGGCGATATACTGCACACCAGTTCACTGCTTCGCGCGTAGAGGCGATGAGAGAGTTGATGTGCATGTCTCGTTCGCCTCTAGTACTCCCATGCTTCTAGGCCTCAGACGTACAAAATTCCTTCAACCAGGCGGCCGCCTTAACGTGTTCCGCCCGCTTAGAGGTTTTGTCTGCGTGAATGAGGTACAGAATCGATTTTCAGAGTATTAAGGACGATACTGGTTGGCGTATCTAATAAAGTACTCGCCTCTACGTGCGTTTACCTGACGGACGATCTGCGATACGGGATGTTTGAAAGATGCGTTTTAGAAACGAATTATTGTACGCGTTCGCAATCGTTTCTCACACTAGAAGAAACTGAACTTGATACCAGAATGGCGGAGACATCAATTGAACTTTTTAATATGCTGTTCGCAGTTAATCGAGCGCTTTTGAAATTCCTGCTTAAGGCACCCGTCTACCTGGCGCTTGAACTGCGTTGCAGAGTGTTCGAAATACACATTTTTCAACGAAACTATTAAGCGTGCNCGCTTGAACTGCGTTGCAGAGTGTTCGAAATACACATTTTTCAACGAAACTATTAAGCGTGCGTCCAATGTGATGACATACGAAAAGAACACACACTTCAGACGAGAGCTGTTAAGTACTTTCAAAATATCACGTACGTTAGAAACATCAATTCAGAGTACTCCAAAACCGCTAAAAACGGCCTTTCCAAGGCGCTGTAGCTCAAAATGCACGCATCAGATACATACAAAACTACTATAGGGGCCTGCACTGAACCTTCCTAAAGACTTCCCACTAATAAAATAATATGGTCACCGCTGAAAGTCCCATAGGTACACGCAGCACGACGAGAACACTGCACGCCAGTTCAGAGCCTTGCGCTTAGCGGCGATGGCGTACTTGATGCGCGTGGCAGTGTCGCCCTTATCGCTCCCGCACTTCTCGGCCTAAACGTGGGAAAAGTTCCAGGTAGACGGGGGCCTTAAGATCTATTTCTCAGCACTTATTGCAATCCTTCTGCGGTGTGTAAAATNAAAAAGTTCCAGGTAGACGGGGGCCTTAAGATCTATTTCTCAGCACTTATTGCAATCCTTCTGCGGTGTGTAAAATTAACATTGACGTTGACGTGATAATTCTATTCGTGCACCGACCACATGGAAACCGTGAACATTTTACGATAATGTTCACAAATGTAAACACAAAACCCTTGAATACAACGCAAAGTCGTAGAAGTAATTTGCATACGTCGCTACTAACTTTACGAAGAATATGCTAGTTAATGTATCTTTTGAAATACACGCGGTTAAGGGCAGGTTTTTTTTCAAATGTTTATTTCAAAAGAGCTTTGAGAACCGTTAACAGTCTATACAAACTTCTAACCTATCAAATTACACGTCACCACTTAAAATTCCGTAGTTTACACGAATAGAAATAACACGTCATAATGATGGTGTGGTTGGGCTCTGTCCATTGCCGAACATGGGATCAAATACTGCGATTGTTCTTCCAGTGTCTCACCTGAAGTAGGGGACAGATTTCAGACCCCGAAACGCCGTGAAGATATTTAATTAAATTTTGTGTCATTGTTTTTTCGTCGTTATTTTTTGTGGTTCTCGTGTTGTAAGTAGTGCTGAATTATTTGGTTTTATAATCTGACAAGGAATAATTTTTCCTGACTTGTGTTTCGTTGTGGTTTTTTTTTTCTCTCTATTTTTTGCGTATGTTTTTAGTTTTTATTGTTCAGCTGTGTCCACTGAGATTGGTTTTTTGAACCATTTTTTTTTCACTTGTGCGGTGTTTTTCGTTTTCGTCATCGTGTTGGTTTTTTTTTTGTCTGTCTTGTTTTGTAATAATAGGCTGTTCATCAATATTTTTATCGTTTTCATTACATATATAAATATTAGTTTTGTATTGATAAGGAAAACACCTTTCCTAATTATCTGCCCGTGGTGTTGTAAAAATGTTTTTTTCGTTTTTGTCTTGCTGAGTCCTGCGTGTGTGTGTTTTATTATTTAGTCTCGTGGTCGGCAATGGACACAGTTCAAGCACACCATCATAATAACATGAACTCGCCATTGCTATTAAACTTCAAAGATAAAATGAAATAACACTCCAGACTAGCGCAGGATACAACTTCCGACAGATCACACCTATTGCAAACACTATTTTAAAAGTCTTCAACTCGGCCAAAAAACATTTTCAGACTGTTACAAATGAAATTTTGTTGGTGAATTCCTGAGGAACTTGTATAGAACCCTGCATTGAATTTTGCTTTAGACTCTCCACCAGTAAATCAAAGGCGGTGCCATAGGCCGACGCAGCACGGCCAGAGCACTTCACGCCAGTTCAGAGCCCTGCGCGTAGCGACGATGGCGCATGCAATGCGTGTGGCAATGTCGCCCTTATCGCGCCTGCGCTCCTCGGCCTCAAACGTGGAAAACACGCTACGTGTAGGCGGGAGCCTTAAGCCCCATTCCGCGGTGATGATTTTCCGTCGTCTGCAGGGGTTAATTTTCAATGTCGCCTCGCGTCAAGTCCTGACAGCTAATTACGTCGCTCGCGAGTACAGCTGTCGCGGGTTGAGTGGCAACGACTGACGCCGAGTAAACATGCAACTTGGAATTATTTATTTCCAAAACCCATTTCGGCTTCGAAGAGTCTCGAATTACGTCGGCGTTAATTTATTTCTGCAAAAAAGGGAAAGAATAAGAACATCTGGAGATTATATTGAAAAAAGAAATTAATTTGTGAGAATTATTCCTACGCAGATTCTGTTGAAAAAGTCTGTTGGTCTCAAAAATGAGTTATTAAATCAAATATACACACTAAATTAAATTGATTTTGTGAAAGGAAATGGTTAAACGTGTAGCCTTTAAGGTTGTTATGAATGTAAAAAGGTATGTGCCTAGATTGCAAATAAAGTTTTCTGCATAAAATCTACTGTAAAAATTCTTATTTTGAGGTTTAATGGTTAAACTGAGTACGTTTTAAATAAAACCGGGCGAAGAGGAAGGGGGAAATCTCCGCCCTAAATGCATAAAATAAAACAATGACCAGCTCGAATATCTACAGTAATGTTAACTAATATTTAAGAATGGTGTGCTATCTAAATGAGTGGCAATTGAAACGGGGTCCTTTTCTTTTATTTATTCACACTATTATAAGAACTGGAGGAAAAATTAAAATATCTATGTTCATAAGGATTTCAAAGTGTCACGACCGACAGTCCATTCCTGGTTACTTACATATTTTCTGAAGCATTACTAAGGTTCTACTTTCAAGCTACTCCTCTGCCTCACACAATCAAATCTTAACCAAGTCTAGAAAATTACACTGAAGGGGCAACATATCGTATTTGTGCGCACTCAACTTAACAATAATTTGCATGAAAAATATTTCCTATAAGGCATTGCTACCATACGTATGTGTTACAATATATAACTAAAAAATTTAAAATTACTATGAAGAAAGTTGAAAGATTTCGAAAATCCAAAAATATATCATAATTTGCGAAGACATAAAACGTGTTCCAAAAAGTTTAGAAAGGTTTGTAAAATTTTTAATGTAAAATAACACAGTTAAAAAGTCTTAAAAAATTAAATAAAAAAAATTTAATGAATTAAAAATAACACTAAAAATTCTTGATATTATATAAAAATCACATGTATGTTTGCAGTATTGTATCGAGGAGCTGCTTAATATTATTGTAATCTGACTTACAAAAGTCTATCTATACTGGTTTTTAAATATAACATATCAGGATATGTTTTACATATGTATATCATACAAGCATTTTAAAATGAAAACATAATTTTAAATAATTGCACGTAATGAATAAACTTCAATTTCATTCATAAAAAAAGTTAAAGATGATTCATAATTAATAATTTTGAATACATTTAAATATATAAGTTCATGTGTTAATAACATAAGTAAGAATCTTAAAAAAAAAAACAATTTAGAAAAAATTTTGTTTATATAAATCTGTTAATATAAAATAAAAATAATTCGACTTTAGTAACCGTAATATCAGTTAGGCATTTTCAATGAGACATTAAGACATCCCATAATTTGTTCATTCGCTGCCTCAGAAGGGGCCACGGTGGCCTGCTCGGCTCCCACCAGTGCGAACCTGGTTCAATCCCCGGCTGCGTCACTCCCCAGTTCTCGCAAGTGGGAATCGTGCCGGACGATGCCGCAGGTCGGTGGGTTTTACTCGGGGATCTCCCGTTTTCCCACCGCCCTTGCATTCCGGCGCTACTCCACTCTCACCTCATTTCACACTCGTCAGCTCTCAAGACCTTGTTGTTAAGAGCCGCCCAAATCTCTCGATTCAACTCAAGTACTGGAGTGAGCTGCTTGAGTCCTTCAAGCAGGCGAAATGGAAAATAAGTTTTCCTAAAACATCCGTTGGGGCTACCTTGGTGGCGAAACATAATAAGAAAACAAGAACACATTAACATATAAAAATATTTAAAAAAATTAATTTGTCTGGAGACAATATAGATAATTTGATAATAAAAACAATGGCAGTGGCATTAAAAGCGTTATTGCCAATTTAATTCCTCATTGATACCTTATTAATTAACACATGCTTTAAGTATAATTATTTTATTTTGATAATTCATAAAAAAAATAGTATGTGATAATGCTGTAAAATTAATGTGTAGTTATGTCCTTTTTTACGTTAAGTCAACTGCGAAATTTGACACTTCAAGTTGTAAACCGAACATGATCTGAAACATGTTGTGAATAAACAAACGTATAAAAATAAAAAGTTGTGATTTCAACGTAAACCAACGATAGCAAAGCTCATGATAAAAACTTGTCGCAGTTGCTGGCCCCCTTAGCTCTGCGAAGCTGACTCATGGCATGATTTAGTCTGCAAAGTTCACGGAAATGGAGTGTTTGCTAGAAAAGGGAGTCAGGGAGTATATAGGAGGGAGTTAACCTGTTACAGCGCGGTCGTAGAAGCTTGTTTAATGGGAGGGGTACAACGCGCCCCCCCCCCTCTCCAAGACTGATGGTGACACATTGCCCGCTTGACATTTTCAGTTATACGCAGAGCACGCGAATACAAATTGGCATTATTTCCTACGGAGTAAGATGCAGAGTTAGGGGGGAGGGGGGTTCGTTCCAACCCCTTCTAGACCCTTGTCAGTTACCCCTCCACCCCCTCCATGCAGTGGTACAAGTCACGTGTCCCTCCAACCCTATGCGAAAGGGGTTTATCAAGGCAGTTTGAAAAATGTCCCCCGACGTTTCGGGGCGGTGTTTGAAACGGTGGCTGGCCTGGTACGCGAAAGAGCAAAACGGGACATTTATTTTCGCAAGGTTNCTTCCACCACCCTAACTCCCGCCGAACCCCGCCAAAAAAAAGGAAGGGGAAATGCTCGTTCCGATGATTCATGCAATGCAAGTCTCGTGGGCTGACCGTCGCGCCCTTCAAATGCCTTGACCACTTATCAAACGGGACGAAGGGAATGTCGGGCCTGAAACACGTGATAGGCTCTGTACAAGGGAAGGGCTTTCAACCCCCTCCCCCCTCTTTACGTACTTTCTCTGGGCTCGAGCCCAGAATAAAATGTTTATGGACTACAGTTCGGTCTACCAAGAATTTCTCGAGGCACTACAGGCGACGACGATTCTACTTGATACCCCAGCCCGGGCACGATTGCAGGATGCATACTTCTCAGACAAACTTTTTACACACATATTACAAACACTTTTTGAAATGACCCTGCCGGCCTGCTAGCTGTTTTCTTCTGCTTATTGCCAGCGTGTCTTTGTGAGACATTTTAAATTTTTTATTGTTCAATTAAGATTAACTGACTCATGTTACGAACATCTCCGATTCACGGACGAACACATGAGACCCGTAACCAATAAGTAGGGCCAGTGGCTTTTCGCGTAAAAATCGGAGCACACGGTAGACTTCAACACTATATACACACCTCAGCTGTTGTTATACCTCAACTGGCTGCTGGTGCCGTGTCCGTCTTTGACCAAGCCACTCAGGACTGAGTAACTCCGACACTGAACCTTCGTGATTCGTGCGCAAACGGTTAACACGGGCCAGAACCTTTTTTAGCCATTCAAAGAAGCTGGACGACCCTACGGTGCTTTGGACTGTGTCTAGTCTTGAAATCTTTTCGCGAAAATTTATACTTCCAAGTTTTATTTCCGAAAGAAAAACTACGCATCTTCCAAAAATACACTACTTAAAATAACTACTCTTGCCCAACGCACGCAGCTTAAATTCTAACCGCACGCACACATTTCAGTTCTAAAAATGATAACTTTCGTGGCTGAAATCGAATAATATTAATAAAAAAAAAATTTGCAAACGATATTACTAATATTTTATGACATATAATCAGAGAAATTATTACAATGGTCTGGCTTGACGAATATTTTTTTGTGCAATACGTAGTTACACTACGCTTAAATTTGAATTAAAATTACACTTTTAAAAATTTGTTTCTTGTAAACATTTATGTTGGTAAATTCTAGCAAAATATTTCATTGTGATGCCAAATATATGCATTATTTTTTTTATGTGCGACATAACTCGAGGTATTCTGACAATTTTTTTGGTAGTGTCCTGCATTACTTCCTCGTGAGTTCTGCATGTTGTACATTAGGGTGCAATTGCCCATTGGAATCCTCTATATTCCTACCTTAAGATTGTAGGGGGCCGCGGTGGTGTAGTGGTCAGTCTACTTGCCTTCACCCAGGTGAACCGGGTTCGATTGACGGTGGAAATCGGCATTCAAGACCTCGATGTTAAGAGCCGCTGAAATCACTCCACTCCACTTAAAAGTTAACACAAATTGTTATATTTAAAGGACCACAAATGGTCCTAATTTATTTTCTTAGTTACGGTAACGTTGTTCTATATACACTTAGCTATGTAACACACGGTATCTGATGAAAAAAAAAAAACTGCAACATGTTACTGCAAAATTAGTCTTTATCTATGGTTTGAAATGCTTTGTTTGGCAAACTTTATCTACCCTAATCAAAAGCAATTTTTTTGTTTTTGGTTTTTATTCAACTCTTGTTATTTCACAAATGAATACAATATTCACTTTCATTTTCTCTCGTTTGCTTATTACATTTCCCGACCAGTCAAAACATGCATGAAATTATCGCCATAAGATTGTTTCTTATGCTGAAAATGCATTTGAAAGACGATGAAAGTAACGAATCCTTTTATATTGTTCAACATTCTGTAACTCTCCAGCCTGAAGCAAATATAGATGACATAATCACTATCTGGGTATCTAAGTGGGTTTATGTACTATCAGGTTATCTAAGTGGGTTTATGTACTATCCGGGTATCTAAGTGGGTTTATGTCTGGGCACTATGATACTTGAATTAGATTCTGCGAAATTACATATATATTTGAAAACTTTTAACTCTGGATAAGTTTGAAAAACGCCTTCGTGAAGTTATTTAGTTATCACTCAACGACCGTTAGTGTAATGTTACTAATAAAACAAAATTTAAATACATAGGTAAAAAAACATGGGGATGACAAGTTTATTAAAATTATTTCAATTGCATACATTTCTAATTTCACGTAAAATGTGTTTAATTAAACGGCACTATACGGGTGTGTGTATTTACGTACGGTTTTACGTTTTCATACAAAAAACGTCGAGCGGCAAAATTTCAATTATTTTTCAATCTGTCGTGAGCAGTTACATAACAATAACTTTGCTGGAGATCGTAATTGCATGTGATATTTTGGAGCATAGTGTTACCTCACTACATTCAGTTATAATCCCAAACTCATTTCAGCAGAAACGCAAATACTGTACGGCTTGGAAATTTAATTAAAAGAATTAGTAATTAATTTTAAAAACGACTGCAACTCGTGAAAGGGCGCAAAATGAAAACACCCATTCATTAGAAATTCAGAGTTGAATTCAGTGTTTTAAAAGTTTACGTAAACTATTTTTTATTAATAGAGTAAAAGAAGGAAAGTTACTGAATCAGGCAGTGAATTGAAATCCTTTGAACGCCTTTTACACGATGAATTATTATAATTATGATGGATCCCTCTTTCCCAATCGCTTNTGAATTGAAATCCTTTGAACGCCTTTTACACGATGAATTATTATAATTATGATGGATCCCTCTTTCCCAATCGCTTATATATCCTAAAGCTATCCACTCATGGGCCCATGTGACAAAAATACTCGCAGTCCGATACTACCGCGGGTACGCCAACATTTTTAATACATTTTTCGCGGTTAACGGAGCACTTTTGAAATAAACGTTTGAAAAAAGTCACTTCTCAAAACTAGATGTATTTCAAAGCAAGCACTGAGGGGCAAGATCCCAACCAATCTGGTGGTAATTAAGTAAAATAATTACTACGTGATATTACTGTGTGACATTTAAATTTGTGGACACCGTTGGTTCATGGGGCCGCGGTGATGTCGTGGTCAGACTACTCGACTGCCACCAAGGCGAACCGGGTTCGATTCCCGGAGGGGTCGCTTCCGGATTTTCGTATGCCACTGGCCAGTGGGTTTTCTCGGGGATTTCCCGCTTCCCCCGGTCCTTCATTCCGGCGCTACTCAATACTCACCTCGCTTCACCCTAATAAGCTCTTGAAAACCTCGATGTTAAGAGCATCTCTCCACTCCGCTCCATGATATTGATATCATTCTCAAACAGAAAAAAAAACACTTTGTCCAGATTTTCCCGGACCACATTTCTACAAAAAACGTTTTCTGTAAAACTTTTAGGACCCTAAATATTTGGGAGTAATTTAAGATTTTTTATGTCCCTTTGCTGCAACATGGCTGTAATATTTAAAACCAAAATAATAGTATTTTGTTAGCTAATAATTTTTCTGGTAGAGCTAACGTTATTTGTGAATTATTTTGAACACACATTATTTATTTAGGCTGCAACAGTTTTGACGATTTTAGCGATTTTTGGCGATTTTAGCTTAACATGATTTCCCGCCTTTTTGCATCTGCTGTCTGCGTGAATCTTTTAGTTTATGGCTGTCCGCGTGACGTCAGAGACAAACGAGAGAGTGGTTGCCTCAATTTCACACAGCGAGAGCGTGAGAGAGCGCGAAGCAGTGCTATCGCCAGGTTGTGGCGAAAGAGCGTTCTCTCGAAAGAGTATTCTTTAAATTGAGATGCAGCTTTTATAGTTACACAACAACATAATAAATTAAGATTTCTTAATCAATCAATCATCATCTTTAAATTAAGAATAATATCATAGTACAAACTACCCTCTTAATAAGAGTTTATATATTACAAATCAGATATATCATGGTATACAATAAGAATTTAATATAATATAGCTAATTACTGGTAAAAAAAAATTAATTATAAATAAATATTATTTTATAATAGGTAATAATTAATTATGTATACTTCCCTTACTTTTTCATTTTTTTTTCATTTTAATGAAAAAAGTAAGGGATTAACTGTATACAATAATTTATATTAAATTATAAAGGGGAGTCATTTCCACAGATTCGAGTAGTTGACTTCGACTGCGAATCAGTGGTTCCCCAACGCGATTAGCATTCAGAGTGCATAACTGGAAGGAAGGACTCACCTTGCACAGCTTCTCCTCCTCGTCCCAGTTGAACCGGCAGTTGCTGTTCCCGTTACATGTCAGCGACGCCATGATGCACGTGTCGTCCTGGCAGTCGAACTCGTCCTCCTTGCACCCTGGAACAGGGACAAACGGACACTCCCGGTCATCGACGTCGTTCTCGAGAGTCCTCCGTACAGATCTCCAGACGCTCGTGGCGTGCTAGACGTTTACACAACTGCAAGATAACCAGTATAGTTAGGGCCTGTGATATTTCGCGAAAATATTTCGAGACAAGATACAGCCCAAAGCACTATAAGGTCGTCCAGCTTCTTTGATTGGCTAAAAAAAAATGTTCTGGCCCGTGTTAACCGTTTGCGCACGAATCACGAAGGTTCAGTGTCGGAGTTACTTAGTCCTGAGTGGCTTGGTCAAAGACGGACACGGCACCAGCAGCCAATGGAGGTATAACAACAGCTGAGGTGTGTATATAGTATTGAAGTCTACTGTGTGCTCCGATTTTTACGCGAAAAGTCACTGGCCCTAACTATAGTCCATCCGAGATACCTTAACACTTTTTAAATCGAACCTATGTGCGAGATGTTTGTTAGTTACTACATATGCCATGTATAGAGACGAGCAAAATTAGCGTGATCTTTCCATGAGAGGATAGAGTCCACCGCCTTATAAACGAGTGATCACAGTTTGTGGTTTCATTGGCCGCTGCACTTCAATCAACGCCACCTTCCTGCTTGATATCCTTAAAAGAGATTGGCCACTCCATCCCTGAACGAATATTACCTGCTGAAGAGTTCTCCAGGCATATTTCTGGCCAGTGGCTAAAGTCGGTCAAGCGCACAGTAACTTGCAGTTCAGTCTGTCCTTAATTAACAGGTAACGCGAATTTTGCAGGTATCTAGTAATGTATCACAAGAGTTTTGTAGTGCTGTAAAAAAAATACATTTTTTTTTTAAATTAAACTTTTGCCTACATTTTCTTAATAAATTATAATATTTAATTAATTTTTAATACTTATAAAACAAAGATAAAATAGGCGTGTTGGTAATGGCTAGTAAGATATAGTTCTCATACAAAATATTGTTCAACTGAGTGTGGACGATTGCAGTGCGCTGTCCCTTTAGTGTGACTTTAGTTAAGCTTTGTTAGTTTGAGACGGAGGAATGACCTTGAAATAGAACTCTAGCTGGGCTTCAGGAAAGTTGGAAGTAACTGCGAATGGGCTATACACAGATGCGAAATAGCGTGGTGGTTCCTCTGGCGTGGGTATATATACGAGGGTTATTCGGAAAGTAAGGTCCGATTTCTTGCAAAACATAAACCATCACATATTTTGTCAAAAAACTGTTTTTATTTAATTTCTTACGTGTTTCTCTATTATTCTACATAGTTTCCATATTTATTTAAACATTTGTCATAACATTTNTACATAGTTTCCATATTTATTTAAACATTTGTCATAACATTTTACAAGCTTTTGTATGCCTAAGTCATAGACGTCTGCCACCTGTGAGGATAACCAGTCTGTAACTGTTTCTTTCACCTCGTCATCTGTGGCGAAGCGCTTGCCTACCTAAAGGTGTGTTCTGAGTGTCATGTTTTGTTATGTTAATTTGTGTTAGTCTGGTGGCCCTTGCATTCGCCAACTGGTCGCTGTCAACCAAAGGGACATGCATTTCCTCCCCTCGTGGGTCCGAGGGCGTGGGTGACAGCCACTACCTGGGGCCTGCGGGGGCGAGTGATAGCNTTATTTTCAACACCCTTAATATATTATGTGATGCCAATTGGCAAGAATACTTAAAATAGCGGAACAAGTGAAAATCGCTTGGCGCCAAGTCTGGACTGTACGGTGGGTGGTCAATCTGTTCCCATCCAAAATATCTAATCAGATTTTGGGTGTGAGTGGCAGAATGGGGTCTGGCATTGTCATGCAGCAACAAAACTCCAGACGTCAGAAGGCCACGTCGCTTATTGCGTATTGCACGTCGAAATTTAGTCAGGGTAGCGTAGTAAGCGGCTGCATTGATTGTTGTCCCTTGCTGCATAAACTCGACTAAGAAGTCTCCATGTCTATCCCAAAACACGGTTGCCATAATTTTGCGTGTTGAGATTGTCCGCTTGGCCTTGACTTTGCTTGGTGATGTCGGGTGACGCCATTCCATTGACTGACGTTTAGACTCTGAGGTCATGTGAGAAGCCCACGTCTCGTCCCCTGTAACAATCTTCTTAAAAAATTGATCACCTTCCTTATGATATCGGTCCAAAAAATAAAGAGCACAAGCCATTCTTTTCATTTGGTGTTCCTCAGTAAGCAGCCTGGGAACCCAACGTGCGCACAATTTGTGAAATTGCAAATTTTCAGAGACAATTTTGTGCAAAGTTGTTCTACCCACATTCGGAAATTCCAATGCTAAAGTTGAAATTGTGAATCGCCGGTCTTCACAAATATTTTCGTCCACGGCTTTGACCAAATCTTCCGTGATCGCTGATGGTCGGCCTGATCGCGGTTCATCATGCACATTTTCCCGTCCGTCCTTGAAAGCTCTCATCCACTTACGCACTTCTGTCACTCATCGCATTGGGGCCATACACTTGACATATCTCTTAATGAACTTCCGCTGCTGAAACGTTCCTTGCTGTCAAAAACCGAATCACTGACCGTATTTCGCAGTCGGCGAGCTGATCAGTTGTTTTAAACATTTTGAACTGACACTGTAAACAGCACACTGCAACAATACCAATGCAAATGGCGTCGTTTGACGAGCAAGGCATGCCGGGAGTCGGTGCGCATGCGCGTTACAATGTTCGCGCGACATTCGATTAGCTACGGCGATTCGGACCTTACTTTCCGAATGACCCTCGTATCCGTTCTCTGATTGGCTGCGCGAGGCCCTTGAAACGCACATAGAATCAAATCGGCTACTGCGTGCTGAGAGATGTTCCCTATTGGCTGGGCTGCCGGCTGGCAAGTAGGTTACTAGGCGCTGATTGGCGAACGGCGTTACCAAAGGTTTGCTGGCGTGTGCGAATCAGTGATATCAATCAGTGATATAACATTCACTGAAAGTCAGTTGACGAGCCACTATCAACTAGGAAAAAGTGGCTTATGGCAGTGGAATTCTCGACATTCAGTGGTATTCACAAATAAATCATAATAATTAGTTACCTCTAACTGACTATCAGCAGCTCTATTCTCACTGGTTTTCACTGATTTGGCTCAATTTTCACAGTCTCGGATTTACAGTGCACCTCTTTATTCTGTAGCGAATGTTCGTTCAGATTGTGAAGCATAATAATACGCGAGTGAGCGAAGAGATTTGGGCGGCCCTTAAGGCTACCGACTACCTAAACATATGTTTTCCGCGTTTGAAACCGAGAAACGCGGATGCTACAAGGGCGACAGTGCCACGCTCATCAAGTGCTCCATCGCCCCTAAGCGCAAGGCTCTGAACTGGCGTGAAGTGAACTCGTCGCACTGCGTGTACCTACGGGACTTTCAGCGGCGACTCTACTATTTTATTGACGAGAGGTCTTTAGGAATGTTCAATACTCGGCCCTTGAGTAGTTTTGTATGTATCTGACGCGTTCATTTAATTTGGGATACAACTTTTCGAAAAAGCCGTTTTTAGCCATTTTGGAGTACTCTGAAATGGTGTTCCTAATGTACGCAACGTCTTGGAAGCACTTTACAGCCTTCGTGCGAAGTGTGTGTTCTTCCTGCAGATCATCACATTGTATGTACGCACGAATAATAATTTCTTTGAAAAATGTGTATCTCATACACACTGCAGCGCAGTTCAAGCGCCATGTAGGCGGGATCCTTAACAGCAAGGTGTTGAGATCAGACGAGGTAAAGGAGGTGAGTATGGAGCAACGCCGGAATGCAAGGGCGGGGGAAACGGGAGATCCCCGAGAAAACCCGTCGACCAGCGGCATCACCCTTCACGATCCCCACATGCGAAAAAATTAGGGGGCGACNTCACGATCCCCACATGCGAAAAAATTAGGGGGCGACCCCGCCGGGAATCGAACTCTGTTCGCCTTGGTGGGAGGCGAATAATCTATCCGCTTCACCAACGCCCCCCCCCCGAATTGTGTAATTTTAGTGTAAAACGGTATTTGTACCCACAAATGTATGCCAGCATACCAGTTCAAAATAAAAAGTTTAGGTTTCAAATAATCATGTCCGTGAAAAATTTCTTCAAAAATGAAATGTTATAATTGTTGCCTCTGAAAATACAAATGTAAAATTATAAATTCGTACATTTGTGCACTCCCCAAAAATCAATATTAAAGTAGTGAGTTTATAATTTTCATAAAAAATTTTTTACTGAACAAAGGCATAAAAGTAGTTTTCTGTAATTTGGGTTTTCGGAGAAATATTTAGTTCGGAAAACGAGGAAATTCATTAATCCAGCCATTAGAGAATTTTTTTTTTCGTCGATCAAATTACGTTAACTAACAAAAGCTCTATTGTGAAGAGTGACGTATCCGTTATAAAGTTATGGCTCCAGTCTACGATCGCTGATTCACATTAACTCCTGATCGTTTTATAGTCAGGATTCCTGGTAACTTACGTTTATTTCGAAGACATTTTTTTGAATAATATTGATTGGTTTTACATCAGCACTGTATGCGCGATATTATTTTGAGTGACGTATTATTCACACAAATGTTAGGTAAGTAAATTTTCTTGTCGTGGTGAAACAAAGTGCATTAAATCTTGAATTATATTTTCATTTTCTTCTTTCCTTTATAATTTGTGCGTGTCATTTGACACAGCTGAAATGACAGTTATCAGCATAATGAAGAAATAATTTCGTCACTTTTGAAGGTATTTTTACTTGGACATAGCGGAAAAAAAAATATGTCGGTAGAGACTATGATGTCACGTACCCTTTGTGTAATAACACCGGACCGCAGTGGTACAGTGGTCAGACTAATCACCTCCCACCTAGGTGAACCGGGTTCGATTCCCGGTGGGGTCACTCCCGAATTTTCGCACGTGGGAATCCTGTAGGACGATACCGCTGGTCAGCGGGTTTTCTCGGGGATCTCCCGGTTTCCCCCGCCCTTGCATTCCGGAGTTGCTCGATACTCGCCTCCTTCACCTCGTCCGCTCTCTCTATGACAAAATCTCTGCACTCCACTCCTTTGTGTAACATTACACGAAATTCATTTAAGTTTAGAATTTAGTGTCTGACACATCCTGGAAACGGGATTTCTCATTGATCGGGTGCCAGATAATCCTGCCGTCGTTTGTCGTTTTTACTACCGAAAAATTTAATTATACAGGCGGCTTTTCGTTGCGTTGTAAATTAATCCACAAGCACGCTACGATTTGAGTTACGCCCCGAGGCAAGACAAATTTAATTATTAAAACGATACTTCCCTCCACGTAATATTTACTTACGACAATTGGTACAAGTAATCACTAGTCCGAAAATGAATTTCACTTCAAATAACATGTCCGCTGGTCAAGAAAAACATGTAACAAAGAGAACAGCCGCATTAAATTTAATCGTTACACATGAGAACACTTTTAACTAACTACGTATGCACTCTGCATCACCGTTGTGTTAATAAATTTAGAATTGCCCAACTCCATCGTTTGTTGCTTTACATCAAACACAGTTTAACAATGCGATGCTAAAATAAACGCACATACCTTGGGGTTTTATTGACGATATGTTAAATAAAGCAATAATTTGTTTGTTATGTTCGTGTTATAAAAACATGTTAATGGAAAAGCTGTTTAAACGATTTCATTCCCATAATGGGGAAAATACGAGAAGTTTTATGAAAATACCATATTTTATGGTAGGGAATTATTTATATGGCCTATTTGCGGTTTCTTCTCACTTTCTGAATCAAACCTTTGAAAATCCACACCATGTACGACGTGTTTTGTTGGCTACAAAATATGTAATGTATCATAAACTTTTTATACGTGTGTTAACATTAAAGTATCTAATTTTTTGTTTAATTGAAATTTTAATTACATATTTTTTCTATCAATTATATTTGATTTATAGTATATGGGAGTTAAAACAATGAGAAAATAGCCGTCTGAGTAATGCCTAGTAATAAATAGTTCTTAGGGAAAATATTATTACACTGAGTGCGTGCGAATGCGGTGAGTAGTCCTTTTAACGAAATTTGCTAGACTCGGGCAAGCTTTGTTTGCACGAGGTGGAGGGATATTCTAGAAGTAGAACTTTAGCTGGGCTTCAGAAAAGATGTAAGTAACTGTGAATGGGCTTATGCAGGCTACCTTGCTAAAAAATAGTTTAGAATGCTTAAAAAGCGTGCTTTCTAACCTTGACATTTATCTTGTTTGGGGCAAGGCGACATCGNTGGCGCTGATTGGCGAACGGCGTTACCAAAGGTTTGCTGGCGTGTGCGAATCAGTGATATCAATCAGTGATATAACATTCACTGAAAGTCAGTTGACGAGCCACTATCAACTAGGAACAAGTGGCTTATGGCAGTGGAATTCTCGACATTCAGTGGTATTCACAAATAAATCATAATAATTAGTTACCTCTAACTGACTATCAGCAGCTCTATTCTCACTGGTTTTCACTGATTTGGCTCAATTTTCACAGTCTCGGATTTACAGTGCACCTCTTTATTCTGTAGCGAAAGTTCGTTCAGATTGTGAAGCATAATAATACGCGAGTGAGCGAAGAGATTTGGGCGGCCCTTAAGGCTACCGACTACCTAAACATATGTTTTCCGCGTTTGAAACCGAGAAACGCGGATGCTACAAGGGCGACAGTGCCACGCTCATCAAGTGCTCCATCGCCGCTAAGCGTAAGTCTCAGAACTGGCGTGAAATGAACTCGTCGCACTGCATGTACCTACGGGACTTTCAGCGGTGATGCTATTATTTTATTGGTGGAAAGTCTGTAGGAAGTTTTCAATGCAGGCCTCTTGAGTAGTTTTGTATGTATCTGACGCGTTCATTTAATTTGGGATACAACTTTTCGAAAAAGCCGTTTTTAGCCATTTTGGAGTACTCTGAAATAGCGTTTCTAATGTACGCGACGTCTTGGAAGCACTTTACTGCCTTCGTGCGAAGTGTGTGTTCTTCCTGCAGATCATCACATTGTACGCACGAATAATAATTTCTTTGAAAAATGTGTATCTCATACACACTGCAGCGCAGTTCAAGCGCCATGTAGGCGGGATCCTTAACAGCAAGGTGTTGAGATCAGACGAGGTAAAGGAGGTAAGTATGGAGCAACGCCGGAATGCAAGGGTGGGGTAAACGGGAGATCCCCGAGAAAACCCGTCGACCAGCGGCATCACCCTTCACGATTCCCACATGCGATAAAATTAGGGGGCGACTCCGCCGGGAATCGAACTCTGTTCGCCTTGGTGGGAGGCGAATAATCTATCCGCTTCACCAACGCCCCCCCCCCGAATTGTGTAATTTTAGTGTAAAACGGTATTTGTACCCACAAATGTATGCCAGCATACCAGTTCAAAATAAAAAGTTTAGGTTTCAAATAATCATGTCCGTGAAAAATTTCTTCAAAAATGAAATGTTATAATTGTTGCCTCTGAAAATACAAATGTAAAATTATAAATTCGTACATTTGTGCACTCCCCAAAAATCAATATTAAAGTAGTGAGTTTATAATTTTCATAAAAAATTTTTTACTGAACAAAGGCATAAAAGTAGTTTTCTGTAATTTGGGTTTTCGGAGAAATATTTAGTTCGGAAAACGAGGAAATTCATTAATCCAGCCATTAGAGAATTTTTTTTTTCGTCGATCAAATTACGTTAACTAACAAAAGCTCTATTGTGAAGAGTGACGTATCCGTTATAAAGTTATGGCTCCAGTCTACGATCGCTGATTCACATTAACTCCTGATCGTTTTATAGTCAGGATTCCTGGTAACTTACGTTTATTTCGAAGACATTTTTT
Organism: Clitarchus hookeri; assembly: GCA_002778355.1. Lineage (NCBI taxonomy): Eukaryota > Metazoa > Arthropoda > Insecta > Phasmatodea > Phasmatidae > Clitarchus > Clitarchus hookeri. Next base: position 51,747 of record NQII01001435.1, on the reverse strand, counting down.
TGAATAATATTGATTGGTTTTACATCAGCACTGTATGCGCGATATTATTTTGAGTGACGTATTATTCACACAAATGTTAGGTAAGTAAATTTTCTTGTCGTGGTGAAACAAAGTGCATTAAATCTTGAATTATATTTTCATTTTCTTCTTTCCTTTATAATTTGTGCGTGTCATTTGACACAGCTGAAATGACAGTTATCAGCATAATGCAGAAATAATTTCGTCACTTTTGAAGGTATTTTTACTTGGACATAGCGGAAAAAAAAATATGTCGGTAGAGACTATGATGTCACGTACCCTTTGTGTAATAACACCGGACCGCAGTGGTACAGTGGTCAGACTAATCACCTCCCACCTAGGTGAACCGGGTTCGATTCCCGGTGGGGTCACTCCCGAATTTTCGCACGTGGGAATCCTGTAGGACGATACCGCTGGTCAGCGGGTTTTCTCGGGGATCTCCCGGTTTCCCCCGCCCTTGCATTCCGGAGTTGCTCGATACTCGCCTCCTTCACCTCGTCCGCTCTCTCTATGACAAAATCTCTGCACTCCACCCCTTTGTGTAACATTACACGAAATTCATTTAAGTTTAGAATTTAGTGTCTGACACATCCTGGAAACGGGATTTCTCATTGATCGGGTGCCAGATAATCCTGCCGTCGTTTGTCGTTTTCACAACACAAAAATTTAATTATATAGGCGGCTTTTCGTTGCGTTGTAAATTAATCCACAAGCACGCTACGATTTGAGTTACGCCCCGAGGCAAGAGNCGCTACGATTTGAGTTACGCCCCGAGGCAAGAGAAATTTAATTATTAAAACGATACTTCCCTCCACGTAATATTTACTTACGACAATTGGTACAAGTAATCACTAGTCCGAAAATGAATTTCACTTCAAATAACATGTCCGCTGGTCAAGAAAAACATGTAACAAAGAGAACAGCCGCATTAAATTTAATCGTTACACATGAGAACACTTTTAACTAACTACGTATGCACTCTGCATCACCGTTGTGTAAATAAATTTAGAATTGTCCAACTCCATCGTTTGTTGCTTTACATCAAACACAGTTTAACAATGCAATGCTAAAATAAACGCACATACCTTGGGGTTTTATTGACGATATGTTAAATAAAGCAATAATTTGTTTATTATGTTCGTGTTATAAACACATGTTAATGGAAAAGCTGTTTAAACGATTTCATTCCCATAATGGGGAAAATACGAGAAGTTTTATGAAAATACCATATTTTATGGTAGGGAATTATTTATATGGGCTATTTGCGGTTTCTTCTCACTTTCTGAATCAAACCTTTGAAAATCCACACCATGTACGACGTGTTTTGTTGGCTACAAAATATGTAATGTATCATAAACTTTTTATACGTGTGTTAACATTAAAGTATCTAATTTTTTGTTTAATTGAAATTTTAATTACATATTTTCTCTATCAATTATATTTGATTTATAGTATATGGGAGTTAAAACAATGAGAAAATAGCCGTCTGAGTAATGCCTAGTAATAAATAGTTCTTAGGGAAAATATTATTACACTGAGTGCGTGCGAATGCGGTGAGTAGTCCTTTTAACGAAATTTGCTAGACTCGGGCAAGCTTTGTTTGCACGAGGTGGAGGGATATTCTAGAAGTAGAACTTTAGCTGGGCTTCAGAAAAGATGTAAGGAACTGTGAATGGGCTTATGCAGGCCACCTTGCTAAAAATAGTTTAGAATGCTTAAAAAGCGTGCTTTCTAACCTTGACATTTATCTTGTTTGGGGCAAGGCGACATCGNAAAAAATAGTTTAGAATGCTTAAAAAGCGTGCTTTCTAACCTTGACATTTATCTTGTTTGGGGCAAGGCGACATCGAAACCTACTAATCTGAGTAATGACCTATGGCAATGGGAACTATTGCCAGGCGTGACTGGATAGGATACAAACTGTGCAGTATAAAAGTGGGGCTTATTGTTTGACGAGAAATTCAGCTGGTTTATTTGCAGTTCTTAGCACCACGTTTGAGCTTGTCTGTGCGGGTAATATGTTATGGTTAGGGGCAGTAATATTTCGCGAAAAGATTTCTAGACAAGACACAGTCCAAAGCACTGTAGGGTCGTCCAGCTTCCTCGATTGGCTAAAAAGAATGTTCTGGTCCGTGTTAACCGTTTGCACACGAATCACGAAGGTTCAGTGTCGTAGTTACTAAGTTCTGAGTGGCTCGGTCAAAGACGGACACGGCACCAGCAGCCAATAGCGNCGAAGGTTCAGTGTCGTAGTTACTAAGTTCTGAGTGGCTCGGTCAAAGACGGACACGGCACCAGCAGCCAATAGCGGTATAACAACAGTTGAGGTGTGTATGTTGTATTGAAGTCTTCTGTGTACTCGATTTTTACGCAAAAAGTCACTGGCCCTAGTTATGGTTGGGGAAAGGAAAATTTCGCTTTTTAAACTACTTGTAAGCTAGACTCCACAGTCCTATATATTTTAGAACATCAGCTTTCTGTTCATTGGCTGCTGCTCCAGTGTGTAGCAAGTTTTACCTGAGAACAGGTGTCACGGGATTCGGTGTTTGTTTCCTTTCGAGTATGTAATTTGCTCTAAGTTCACCTGGGCGAGTCTATTTAACTGTGATCCAATTGCAAATATAAGAAAATTGTACACGTGTTTCAAGTCCAGCTAGTCCCAAAGAATCCGCGAAATTTTCCATCCCCTTGGGGCCGCGGGGATGTGGTGGGTCAGACCACTAACAACCCACCACGGCGAACCAGTTTCGATTTCCTGCGGGATCGCTCCCGGATTTTCGAACGTGGGAATCGTACCGGATCATGGCGCTGGTCGGTGGGTTTTATCAGGGATCTCCCGTTTTCTCAGCTATTGCGTCCCGGCGCTGATCCATGCTCACCTCGCTTCACTCTCATCGGCTCTCAAGACTATGATTTTGAGAGAAGCCCAACGGGAGAAATTGCAGAGGTTTTAAAACGAATTATGCTAGTTTGTATGAGGTGTACGGAAGAGCCCACGTTCCGAAAGGTGTGGGGCCACGGTGGTGTAGTGGTTAGCCTACTCATCTCCCACCTAGACTAACCCGGTTCGATTCCCAGCGCGGTCGCTCGCAAAGTGCCGGACGATGCCGCTGGACGGTGGGTTTTCTCGACGACTTCCCTCTCCCTCCGCCCTTTCATTCCGGCTCTGCTGCATCATCACCTCGCTTCACCCTCATCGGCTGTGAAGACCTCGATGTTAAGAGCCGCCCAAGTCTCTTCCCTCACTCACTTACTCACTCCGAGAGATGTACAGCGATACGTATTGTATAGGCTATTAGCGGTAACCCTGCTTAGGATCTATCTGTGCTTACCATTAGGTATCTTTACGCTGTACGTAAAACTGACATTTCCACGGCATGATCACTTTTTTCATGCACCAACCAAGCGAAACCGTGGAAATGTTACGAAACAAGAAACACTAATTATTTCCGAGCGGTGATTTATATTTTTTTTCATGGGTTTGTCTCAGAATTGCTTACTGTAAAGCGAACAACCCGATACAACCGGATCTAACAGAGAAGCACGAGTTCGCATAGACCTATCGTTTCCCGTCGACTCGCTGCTTTTCATCCGTTCTCGAGAAATGATCTCAAAGCCTCGCCGTCTCTCGACTCGTCTGTGATGGCTCCAGTCCGCGAGTTGCCAGACCACGAACAGAACAAGATGAAGCTGGAAAAGGTTTCACAGAAGGATATATATTTTTTTTAAAGGGTGAAAGGGAGGGGAGAAGGGGGAAGGAAGAGGCGCCGATCGCGAGGCAGCGAACCGGCTCTCTCTCTCTCTCTCTCTCATTCTCTCGGACCTTTCTCCGGCGATAAATCCTCATTCCATAAATTCGGGCAGGGACCCCAATTTTCCTCCCGAAGGTGGGGGCGGCTTCTTTCCAAACTTGGGCAGCCGCCCCCCTTCCCCCTCCCCGGCTTGGCACAAAGATGAAGCCTTCCACTTTCTTCCACCCCAGTCTGTTCCTGGAGCCACGCAGTTCGTGACTGGACTGTGCCAGCGCGTGCTAATGACAGGTTCTTCTGCGCGCCGCACCCCCAGCTGTTACAGACGGCGATGGATGAGAAAATACGGCCCCCCGGATTCAGTTCGTATTCTTCTAATTCGACACGATTGAAATTTCTCCTCGGCTTCCGCAGCCTATCCCTTGAGTGGAGGACCATGTATCATACAATATCATTGCGTGAAATCGTTGTTATTTGTTTTTCTGTAATACGACCCTTTTTTTTTNGAGGACCATGTATCATACAATATCATTGCGTGAAATCGTTGTTATTTGTTTTTCTGTAATACGACCCTTTTTTTTTTGGTCAGAAAAGGTGGAAAGTGGAGCGCAGACACCGTATGTTAACATCGAGGTCTTGAGAGCCGTTGAGGGTGAAGCGAGCCGAGGATGCAGCAGCGCTGGAAAGAAAGAGCGGGGGAAACGGGAGATCCCCGAGAAAACCAGCCGGCTAGCGATTCGTCCGACACGATTACCATTACCACATACGGAAATTCGGGAATTGAACCCGGTACGCCTAAATAGGAGGCGAGTAGTCTAAACACTACACCACCACAGTACCGTCAGAAAAAGTATAATCCAACAATTTAAGGCCGTATAGTTTTGCTTTTATAAACAGTTAATACTGCTTTAATAATGATAAATGTATGTAATTGATGTAAAACACGACGCAATTTATTATACTGTTAAGTAATTTTGATCTTAGTATTTGTTCTAATTAACACATCTGCCAGCAATAATAACTATGGTGTATTTTCCCTCCCTTCATTTCAGTCGGTTGAAACACACTTTCCTCCACCGGACCCTTTGAGTGAAGACATCACTGACACTTATAAGGCCGCGCTGTTGGAGATTGGTCACTCGGCCGTCTTCGTACTTTGTTGTTGGCTAAAAGAGTCATCTGGGGCGTACCACACACACACGTACACACGCGCACACGCACACACACACGTACACACGCGCACACGCACACACACGCACACACACACACGTACACACGCGCACACGCATACACACGCACACACGCATACACACGCACACACACACACAAACATTGTCGGCCAGTGGCAGAAGTGCAGTTCAGTTCTGTTGCCGATTATAACGAGAATTTCGCACGTTCCACCATATTACATATATCCTTTAGTCAATAAATTTACTATGTGATTTTCTAGAAACATAGACAAGCCGTTATTACAATCATTTGAAATAATCCATAGCTGATATTGCTATAAACAGAGACGCTATCATTTCGCATAATAATTACAGCCAAGGTAGGCTGTAATACATGTTAAGTATATGCTAGTTTCACGTGCCTCATTGGACCTCCGCTCATCCGACACGCCCTGCAGAACTCAGAACCAGTAGTAAACACTCATCACTCTGGTATTTTCGTTCCGTGTGTCCGGATTAAATATGAGAATTAAGTTCTGTCAGCGGCGGCAGCCAATGAACAAGTGTCTTTTGCTCGAGTGCGTGGATGACTGTGGAGTCTCGCATGGCGCCGTCTTGGAGCGCGAAATGGTAGAGTCTCTCACTATAACTAGGGGCAGTGATATTTCGCGAAAAGATTTCGAGACAAGATACAGTCCAAAGCACTGTAGGGTCGTNGCAGTGATATTTCGCGAAAAGATTTCGAGACAAGATACAGTCCAAAGCACTGTAGGGTCGTCCAGCTTCTTTTATTCGCTAACAAATGTTCTGGACCGTGTTAACAGTTTGCGGACGAATCACGGAGGTTCAGTGCCGGAGTTACTTAGTCCTGGGTGGCTTGGTCAAAGACGGACACGGCACCAGCAGCCAATGGAGGTATAACAACAGCTGAGGTGTGTATATAGTATTGAAGTCTACTGTGTGCTCCGATTTTTACGCGAAGAGTCACTGGTCCTACTGATGACTAACTTACAGTTTGTACAAACATAAAAATATATATATATATAAAAAATATATATAGACTCTATGTTATAAAAAATATCAATAAAGTGTATTTGAATAAAAAAAAATCAACATTTGAAGATGTCTATGTTTCAAATTGTGAATTTTCGTCTGCTGGCTAGCATGATTAGGAACACATACGAAGCAAAACTCTTGCCTTCGTTTTCTGTATAATTTTTGACGAAATACGTAACAGTTAATTATTTGGAATGCGTAAATAACATTTTTTTCCGGCCTGTGTGTTTTAAAGAGACGCACAAAGAGCTTATCAACAAATTTAGTTTGCAANTAACATTTTTTTCCGGCCTGTGTGTTTTAAAGAGACGCACAAAGAGCTTATCAACAAATTTAGTTTGCAACAGATATGCGAGTAAAGAGAATTAAAAAAGGAATTTATTGATAAATGCCCACAAATGAAGCGGGTGAAAGCATTTTAAATAAACACGAGAGTTTGTTTCCACCCCGCTCTTCAACGCCCGGAAAAAAAAAAAAAAAAAAAAATTATGTGTGTAGTAACTGTTCATTAAAAATGTACGATGAAAAAAACGCGATCTTACTGCATTTCATTGGTGTTAAATTTCCCAGCAAATAAATATCCTCTTCTATAAATTTGCGCAGATTACAAAAATTNGACTGCATTTCATTGGTGTTAAATTTCCCAGCAAATAAATATCCTCTTCTATAAATTTGCGCAGATTACAAAAATTTGCGGATTCAATTACCTGCAGCGCATACTTCACATCCATGTGTGCACGAAAGGAGACATCCGACAACCGTTCATTGGCTCCGTGACCATTTCAGCCCCGCGTTAATTTATGAATTCAGGTATTGCGATCGAGTAATATTTTGGCTCGTGCTGCATTTATCCTGACGCGGCGGTTGCATCAGTTGTGCAACCAAACGAAATACACGTACAAGGGGCATAAAAAAGACATTGGTCAAACCACGCACGAACGAGAGCTGTAGAAACGTCCACAAATCACATTACCCACAAGGGCGAAACCGACTGCACCGGGCAATGATGCTAGCCGTGTACAGCTGTGGTCATATACTTCCTTCCTCTGCCACATGTCCACTGTAGTTGACACAAGAACTCAGGGTTAATGCCATAGAAACTCGGAGCATTATATTTTTCAGACCGTTATTTCACATCACATCGAAAAATTATTTAATTTGATCAAAATTTAGAAATTAATGTTACCCTATTGGACGCAATCAACACTTTGAGTAGTATAGGATGCTCATGGTAAAGTGAGTACTTTTGACCCATTAGTTACTTCCCCCCCCCNCAATCAACACTTTGAGTAGTATAGGATGCTCATGGTAAAGTGAGTACTTTTGACCCATTAGTTACTTCCCCCCCCCACCATCAGCCATTTTTCATCCTACCACCACTTTTTAAAATAAATATTACCACGTAGGTAACAAACACAGTGTATATATTTCACCGAACTCAAAATTTAACGTCTAAGGCAACAAAAAAAAAAATATTTATTGAATATTATTCCAAATTACAGGGTTTCAGAAAGTGCTCACTTTACCGTGAATAGCCTATATCACAGAGATGAAATGGCGTGCGGGTTCCTTTGATGTGGGCGCAGTCGGTTGGTGCACCGCCGGTCTGCGGTGAGGGAGGTTCTGGGTTCTAGTACTAGGTAAGGAATTGGTGTTAGTTTAAGTTAGGTTATAAGTTAGTTTACAAGCCGTTCCCTTATAAGTAGGGGCAGTGACTTTTCGCGTAAAAATCGGAGCACACAGTAGACTTCAATACTACATACACACCTCAGCTGTTGTTATACCTCCATTGGCTGCTGGTGCCGTGTCCGTCTTTGACCAAGCCACTCAGGACTAAGTAACTCCAACACTGAACCTTCGTGATTCGTGCGCAAACGGTTAACACGGGCCAGAACATTTTTTAGCCAATCAAAGCAGCTGGACGACCCTACCGTGCTTTGGGCTGTATCTTGTCTCGAAATATTTTCGCGAAATATCACTGGTCCTACTTATAAGCCTTCAGGCATAAAACACGACCGGACGTTAATAAGCTCTTTACAATCCAATACCCATTCTCTGATTGGCTGCGCGAGGTTCTCGGAACAGGCCTTGGGGTCCGATTGGCCACTGGATGCTGCGAAAGGTATCCCGTTGGCTGGACCGCCAGCTGGCGAGTGGGTTACCTGGCGATGATTGGCAAACGATGTTCAAACGTTTTACTGGCCAGTGACGAAATTTTTCTGGCGTGTGCGAATGGAGTTAGCGATATGAACGGTTGTTTCAACTGTTTATTCTTCAGTACTCCGAGATATAGGCTGTCCATGNCTGTTGTTTCAACTCTTTATTCTTCAGTACTCCGAGATATAGGCTGTCCATGGTAAAGTTAGCACTTTTGAGGCCCTAGTTTGTTTTTTCCTTTCAACCATTTTTATCCTTCAACAATATATTAAAATAAACATTGTCATGTAAGTAATAAGCGGGGTGTGTATATTCCACCACACTCTGATGTTAACGTCTGAGGATAAAATNTTCCACCACACTCTGATGTTAACGTCTGAGGATAAAATAATATACATTTATTGATTATTATTCCAAAAGAGAGGGTTTTCAAAAGTGCTCACTTTACCGTGAATGGCCTATAGTATTACGTCGCCTGAATTTTTAACTGACTTGCATGGAGTTCGCCGTAACATAACGACATCCTTGGGGCCGTGGCGTGTGTGGTGGAAATTAAATGGAACTCACCTTACATCACCAGCACAGTCAAAAGTAAAGTTATTTATCTTTGGTTACAGAGCGGCGAATTGTGGGTTATGAAGAAATTAAGGGCAAGTGAGAAGGAGTGCAGGTGGTGGCTGTGAAAGGAACAAAGCTTCAACTCACGCTCAGTTAAATGTTAAGTTATTTATTTACCCCTGTTTGCAGTGTGGGTAATTGTTGGTTACGAGGAGATTAGGGGCAAAAGTAAACAATGAAATGGAACACAGCCTCGGTGTACGCTCAGTTAAACGTAAAGTAGTCTTACCCTTGATGGCGCCCTGCTCGCGGAAGGCGCTGTAGACGACCTGGAACCTGGACGAGAGCGCCTTGGACGTGATGAAGAAGCGCACGTGGATGATGTTGATGTCGCTGACGACGGAGTCGGCCACCGAGCCGCAGAACTGCTTCGTGCGCGACGACAGGTTCGTGTTGTTCGAGAACACGTCCACGAAGTTGTTGACGCAGTCGTTGGCGAACGCGAGGCTGAACACCGTGAAGTTCAGCGAGATCTGCAACAACACACGCGCACACGCAAGATTACTTGACGCCACTCCATACAAGAGCACCATTCTAGTAGGCAGGGTGAGTGAGCGAAGGGATTTGGGCGGCTTTTAACATCGAAGCCCAGAGAGACGATGGTGGCGGAACGAGGCGAGTGTGGAGCAGTGCCGGAATGCAAGGGTGGGGGGAAACGGGAGATCCCCGAGAAAACCCCGCCGAGCAGTCCTTGCGACGTCTGCGCCAGTGGAAGACGACATCCCTGTTGAAGACGTCCTCTCCGTAGAAGGCTACCTCCCCGTGGAAGACGACGTCCCCGTTGAAGACGCCCTCTCCGTAGAAGACTACCTCCCCATGGAAGACGACGTCCCCGTTGAAGACGCCCTCTCCGTAGAAGGATACCTCCCCATGGAAGACGCCCTCTCCGTAGAAGACTACCTCCCCATGGAAGACGCCCTCCCCGTGCAAGCTATCTACTCGCAAGCTGTACCCGTAGAAGACGCTCCCCTTCAATAAATTTACTGGCAAGCACTACCCGGCGTGGAAACCAACCCAGAACACATGTGCCCGGTGTGTACGGACCTCAATGAAGTTTTAAATTACTTTGTAAAAAAAAATTTGAAACTTAATGTGTACATGGGAACCTAAAATTTTTTATATAACAAAAAAAAAACATCTAGTGAAAAAAACAAACGTTTTGCAACATCCGAGGTTTTCGCTCGTTGGACTCGTACACCATCAAGCATGTTGCCATCTCGTACAGTGACGAAGGCGAGAAAACCACAGTTTTAATTTTTTTACCGCCATGTCCATGGCAGCACCACGCAACAGGCCTACAGCCTACAGACGTACGAAACGAACGGACTATGGTAGGACGAGGGGAATATTCCTTACTAGGAAATTCCGGCAATGCTGGACTCTGCCATAATTGCCTATTACCCTGTGTATGTGTTTGGAAGATGCCAAGAGTCAGCGATTCGCAATGCGTGCCCCATCGGAACGAACTTTGTAGACCTTCACAAGCATTGCCGCTGCCCGCCGTTTCGACAGCTCGTCGAGACGTACGCCACAAGACTTCTCGAGTGCAAAAATTAAAGGTATTGCTGTGCCCCGTGTATCAACGAAGCCCTAAGATTTTGGAGTTATAATAACCCGTAGTACATAAAAAAAAAAGACATTGAGGAACCCATTGTACATTTAAAAAAAATCTATTACGTGTGTAATGCCCTCCAAGACTCAGAGAATATAAAACGTGTAAAATAAGTACTCCTTGTGTTATGAAGAATAATAATATTTAATATTTTAATGTGTGCATAAATAAATGTGTTTAAAACAATATATATATATATATATATATATATATATATATATATATATATAATCTCGAGTTATGTCCTGCTTTGGTAAGTTAAAAAAAAACATTGTTGGTAAAAAACATATTTAGTATATCAGTTAGGTTATAATTAAAGAAAATATGATATGTAGTATATCAGTTTTGTTATAATTTAAAGAAAAAAGTATTTAATAAGACTCTAGCCGTTACTAACATAACGTATATATATTTTTTACGTNTTGTTATAATTTAAAGAAAAAAGTATTTAATAAGACTCTAGCCGTTACTAACATAACGTATATATATTTTTTACGTATACAAACGTAATTATTTAAAAAATAAATTAAGTATTTGGAAAAAATCATGTGTCGTGTAAGGATGCGTTATGTTGCTTTCTATAAAGCAATCATGGCCCGAAAAACCCATAAACTGAGTTTAAACCACTTCGCTACCCCTCACGGTATGCGAGACGCAATGTGAAGGATCCCATGCCTTCCCTCTAACCCAGTGTTACAAGTTGTGGTCAGGCCCTTAGCTGAGCGGCCTGCCTGATCATACCTTCACTTATTTATCCAGGACACGGGACGTGTTCGCTGAAATTAGTTATGAAATCGCAAACCACTGAAACCCCCTCCACCGGCCAGTAAATGGGGACAACGCAGCCGATATATGACAGTGTAGTCCGNTTGTTATAATTTAAAGAAAAAAGTATTTAATGAGACTCTAGCCGTTACTAACATAACGTATATATATTTTTTACGTGTACAAACCTAATTATTTAAAAAATAAATTGAGTATTTGGAAAAAATCATGTGTCGTGTAAGGATGCGTTATGTTGCTTTCTATAAAGCAATCATGGCCCGAAAAACCCATAAACTGAGTTTAAACCACTTCGCTACCCCTCACGGTATGCGAGACGCAATGTGAAGGATCCCATGCTTTCCCTCTAACCCAGTGTTACAAGTTGTGGTCAGGCCCTTAGCTGAGCGGCCTGCCTGATCATACCTTCACTTATTTATCCAGGACACGGGCCGTGTTCGCTGAAATTAGTTATGAAATCGCAAACCACTGAAACCCCCTCCACCGGCCAGTAAATGGGGACAACGCAGCCGATATATGACAGTGTAGTCCGTGGGCGGTGTCTTTTGTCGTCGGGCAATTTGAATGAGAAGACCACTGAAGATGGGTGTGTCCGGCCGTCGACTTGCGCCATCTTAATCAGCCTCTGGAATCACGAACAANGAAGACCACTGAAGATGGGTGTGTCCGGCCGTCGACTTGCGCCATCTTAATCAGCCTCTGGAATCACGAACAAGGTTGGGGACTCTCCAATTAGGCTTTACTCAGAAAGTGGCTGGTTTAATTTTTATAAAATGATATAATTTAATATTTCAGTATATTAGTATAGCACCCCCGTTCATATTCAATAATTTTTATATTGAAATAATATTGGACAACTTTAATGTTAAATAAACCTCTTTTATATAGTGTTCATTACATAACCCTTATCAATAAATTGTTACGCGCCTATATCCCCGTTAAGGATAAATATCAACAAAATATCAAAATCATAACACCAGGCATAGATGATCATCTTTAAAAACATTTCCTCCGAAGTTTAAAATCAGTACATTAGAAAATTTTGGCAGAGTAAAAAAAATACCCATATAGTTCTACACGTGCGGCGATTTTTCTAGCACCCATTGGCAACACATAAAACTCTTTATACGCATTGATAATGCACATATAAAATTAGTTTTTCAGGGGAAAAATTATATACCGTGAGGAGACGCTAGCGTAAAGGTACACCCACCACAATTACAAAATCATGAAAAAGTTACCTTCGCAAAAAAATTGCTGTATTTTCATACATTCGTGAGCGCTCGCTCCATTAAGAGATATATCTGATCCGCGGTAAAACATCTTCACCCCACCCCCCCTCTAGAGACCGCCCACACTTCTAAGTGACTTTAGCCGAATGAAAAGTGTTATACAAACATGTGTATGGATATGTGTGCGGCCTCTAATCCAGAAGGTGCCATTAGTATTCACTCTTTATGAATTACGTGAACTAACATATTTTTTTATTCCCGAGATGCTAGTACATACTAAAAATTTATACCACAATACGAAATTCAGCAAAGACACGCGCATACAGCTCTNATTCCCGAGATGCTAGTACATACTAAAAATTTATACCACAATACGAAATTCAGCAAAGACACGCGCATACAGCTCTCATTCACAACCCTTCAACCTCGTCGAGACATGCAATGAAATACTTCACAAGTGTTTACTGTCACGCCTTAAGATGACGGACTGCGCCGACCAAAATGGCGGATGGTGGCTGTGACGCCTACCAAGATGGTGGACTGCACCTACCAAGGTGGTGGAATGAGTGTTGGTGGGCGGAGGGGGAACTCCGGAAATTTAAGTTTTTTAAAATTCATTTTTAAAATAATTTTTTTAATATTTTAGAATATAAGTTTATATATATTTTTTGGATTTTGTTGATTTTTTTTGTTTTTCTGAGTTTTCAAGGTCAAAGGTCACCGGGGCCAAGGTCAGGGTTAAGTCCACCTTGATACAAGATGGCCGGCGGCCAACCGGAATGACAGAGCATGAACAGCTCCGACGCTCCGATCCCAGTTCCCGATGTGCCAAAGTCATCAGAATCCCTCTAACAACTTGCTTTGATAAATAATTATTGTGAGTATGATGCACATTCTTTTATATCACTAACTTCGCCTGTACGTTAATTCAAATGTTTCAAACGCGAAAAACTAATATGGCGGTGAATTGGTATTTTGCATTTTGCCCTATCAATTTATTTAAATTATGTTAGAAAATACCGCTTACGTTGACAAAAATAAAATTTCATATGGAATTCAAAATTTTCGTCTTCATTGCATTTATATACAAAATCGAATTTTGTGATATGGATTCTATGAAGAAATTCTAAAAACGTTCTAGAGTATGTTTTCCAGGACGCACGAGACGTGTCTATGATCCAGGTTTCCAACATGCTTTATTTAACAGCGCAGCTCTGATTCCTACATTTAATTCCGCAGACGCAGGTCAAAACTTTTTATAAAAGTAGACCATGTAGAATCACTTTTTTTTTTTTTTTTTTTTTTGTCTCAGTTTTTGGTAGCGAAGAACTCCGTGTTTTATGTCAGAACCAAACGACGAAGATAGGGAAGAATTATGAGAGGAAAACGAAAGGTAAGGAAACGTAACGAGCTTTAGCAAAAATCAACAAGAAATGTTTTCATCCTCGGTTAAGAGAATACGAACAAATCATGAGAAAGTATTTTCGCTCTTTTCCTTTCAGAAGAAAGTTATTTTAAACAAGAAGGCAATCGAATCTGGTAGCATTTATGTGCTTACCTCTGAATGTTTTGGCCATTTAAAGGTTTTCAACACAAAAGAAAATAATAATTAATCGTTTTCACTATACTGTTAACGACGATAGTTAAAAAGGCTAACTTACCGACGTCAAGACTTCCAGTTATTTAAGTTTAAGGATTTATATACAATTACCTCAAATAGGTAAACTAACAATAGCGTTGTATTTACGAGTTACAAGCGTGTTCAGATGTCTGAACTGTTATTTAATTACTGCAATTTCAAGATGAATGTAGACGTTTGTAAGTAAACAACGTAATGCATAAGCTTCTGATATACTTCATTCACGGTTAATTCCTACTTTTCTGAAGCTCTCCTAAAGTTCTACTCCCAGGATATCCCTCCACCTCATACAGAGAAAGCTTGGGAAATTACACAAGAGGGCCCAAACGCACCGCTTTCGTGCGCACTCGACGTGATGCTGTTTTCCATAAGAACTGTAAGCATTACCAACACAAATATTTTCTCTTTGTCAATATTTATATCAATTATAAATGAACTGTAATAATTTCTAGCTCAAATACAAGTAAAAGTTAAATCTAACCAAAGATAAGTTACTTTTATGTTAACACAAGCATAAAAAGGCTTGTCATACATGCCATATGTAGGAATTAACCAAACACGCCTTATATGTGGTGTTTTTTCAAAGGTTTGATTCAAAAAGTGCGAAGGAACCGCGAATAGACTACAAAAACCACGGACATAATATATTTCCAACCATTAAGAATGTTCCGTAAAGAAAAACTTACTGTTTTATTTAGATCTTACACGTAAAATCATTCGCAAAAAAAANACCATTAAGAATGTTCCGTAAAGAAAAACTTACTGTTTTATTTAGATCTTACACGTAAAATCATTCGCAAAAAAAAATGCTAATGTTTTTGTAGCACACACGGAGCGAGGTATGTAGTGGTAAACCAGGTTCGCATTCGGAAGGGCGTGGGTTCGAGTTCTGGTGTGGCCATCTTGATTTAGGTTTTCAATGGTTTCCCGATAATACTCCAGGTGAATGTTTGGATGGTTCAGTAATACAGATTATGGCCGATTCCTTCCCCGTTCCTCGCTTCTTCTGAGCAACTTGCTAAGTCTCTAATAACCTCGCTGTTGACGAGACATTAAACGCTATGAGCTGTTCGCGGTAAAATTAGCAAATCGGTAAAACATTTTCTTTTCTTATAATTTCACAGTTTCGCTTGACTGATGCGATGTTATTTTTACATATGGTGGAATTAGTGAGTGAAGAGATTTCGGCGGCTCCTAACAGCAAGGTCTTGAGAGCCCACGAGGGTTATCGAGGTGAGTATGGAGAAGCACCGGAATGAAAGGGCGGGGGAAACTGGAGATCCCCGAGAAAACCCGCCAAACAGTGGCATCGTCCGGCACGATTCTCACGTGCGAAAATCCGGTAGTGACCCGGCCGGGGATTGAACCCGTTTCGCCTTGTTGGGAAGCGATTAGGCTGACCGCTCAGCCACCGCGGCCCCACATGTGGTGGAAGAATACACCGTGTGCAAACAAGTAGATCTTAAGCAGGGATCTGAAAAGTGTTCAGTCTACCGTCAACAGTCATTACACATGTTTTAACGTAAGACCTCGCGGGAGTGTTAATCATAATAATATTGAGAACGAATGAATGCGAAAAAGAGGAATTTGTCTTATATATATATATTCATTAGATTAAAGGCGGATGGATAAACAATAATCAGCGAGAAAAACCAATCAGAGCTTACAGGTTTGTTTGGTGATCCGAGGAAATACTGTAATTGCAAAAACGATCAGTTAAATATTTTGTTGCGAACAGCTATGACGAATAAACGATAGCGGGTATATATTTCCCCCCTCGACGTTCATTTACATTTTATTTTATTATACGCAGTTAGCGTTGTTTTCATTCGTTAACCTACGGAACATTGAAAATGTAATTCATGGGTGTTTTCGAAGTGTCGAAAAAAAAAAAAAAGAAATCCCGGAACGGTAGATTATGTGCTCGTTTGCACAGCAGTTTCACTTTCTGTCCTCATCCCGTACCCAAACTATTTTGTCAAATCGAGGGAGGAATTTATTCGGACCGATGAAGTGAGGATTAAATACACGCGGAAGAATACTTTTCCTTTCCGTTGCCCGCCTCGGGTGCTGACATTGCAGTTGAATTAATCAGCTCGCAGAGACTTCTGTAACAGCTCCACGCATAAATTCGCCCTCTCTCCCCCTTTTACAAAGTTTTTTTCCTCCCACGACCCTCCCCCCCCTCTTTTCAATCCAACCCCCTCTTTTTTCCAGCCACACTGTAAATGCGCTGGGGGTGAGGTAGGGGGTGGGAAACATCCCAGTAAGTTAACCGCGCGCTTTTCCCGTCAGTTGGTTCCTGTTTTAACTTTGAAGTTAAAGCGAGCGGGAAATATTCTCTAGAAGGCCTTGCGTGTTCGGCTTGTTATATTCCCTGAAACTGCCTGTGCCTTGTGGGGATTTAGCTCAGATGAAAAGGCGAAATTTCAAAAATTGCCGTAAACACAGTTTTCAACCTTTTCCGACACACATTAATTTATAGAAACTCCCGGTAGTCCCGCCAATTCTTATAGCAAAAAGCTAGCCTCCACGTTCCTTCGTGTGCGCGAGTCTCAGTACGGGGCCGCGGTGGTGTAGTGGTTAGACTACTCGCCTACCTCCTAGGCGAACAGTGTTCGTTCGATTCCCGGCGGGGTTGCTCCCTGACTTTCGCAAGTGGGGATCGTGCCGGACGATGCCGCTGGTCGGCGGGTTTTCTCGGGATCTCCCGTTTCCCCCCGCTCTTGTATTCCAGCACTGCTCCACACTCACCTCGTTTCGCTCCTCATCGGCTCTCAANATCTCCCGTTTCCCCCCGCTCTTGTATTCCAGCACTGCTCCACACTCACCTCGTTTCGCTCCTCATCGGCTCTCAAGACCTCGATATTAAGAGCCACACAAATCTCTCTACTCACTCACTCGAGCCTCAGTCAGTTCGTTAGCTAATGCATCAGTTTCAATCCCAGACTAGAGAGGCACTACATTCGGTCCTTGTTTTATTGCAGAATATTTATTGACTCAAGTCCCTCCTGGGCGTGGCTTACAATCTGCAATCCAATTATAAATATAGCCAGATGTACATGCATTTACACTCTAAAATCGAAAATTAAATATGCTCCGAATAAGCGAATTTGTCTGCAGATCTGTTTAAACCACTCCACTTGAATGAGTAAACTTCTGCTGATTACATTAGTTGCTGGTATTAACTGATTAAGCAGGTATGAATTTCACTGATCTGGCAGTAAAACCTCAGTGCATTTGCCAGTAAGATAACAACAGCTCATCAACTGAAGATTCAGTAAAATACTTCTACTGATTCCCCCCGCCTCAAGTAAACAAAGCTTAACCGAGTCTAGAAAATTACACCAAAGGGACAATGCACCGAATTTGTGCGCATTCAGTGTAATAATATTTTCCATAAGAATTATTTCTTACTGAGCGGTACCAACACACCTATTTTCTCACGGTTTTATTCATTATAATTATAATTATTATATATAATACATAGACACCTGAAAAATTCGTGAGTTCAACTACCTATAGGCTAGACGGCACGGTCGTATGGACACATATGCAGATATCACCTGCACATTGGTTGTCTGCTGTGACAGTGGAAGGCAACGATTGGGCCAGCGTTCTCCAAGAGGCGTCAAACAGCGTGTGGACCAATGGTTGAAATTATATAAACGCACGTGTCTTACATTCTAGCTTGTCCCGAAATGAATCGGCGAATTTTTCAGGTCTCTAATAATATGTTATAATTTATAGACAACTTAAAATATAAACATTTAATTAAATCAACGATAACGTACTTGCATGATAACACACGGACTAATCTCTTGTGATACACGACATATTTAGAAAAGAACCGAGCATGTCTTGCATCGGGTGATTTTTTTTTCAAATGTTTGATTCAAAAAGTGCGAAGAAACCGCGAATAAACTATACTACTATAGTCGGTTCACGACTGGAAGAAACTTTTGAAAATCAACCTTTGAAAAAACACCNATCTCCCGTTTCCCCCCGCTCTTGTATTCCAGCACTGCTCCACACTCACCTCGTTTCGCTCCTCATCGGCTCTCAATACCTCGATATTAAGAGCCACACAAATCTCTCTACTCACTCACTCGAGCCTCAGTCAGTTATTCGTTAGCTAATGCATCAGTTTCAATCCCAGACTAGAGAGGCACTACATTCGGTCCTTGTTTTATTGCAGAATATTTATTGGCTCAAGTCTCTCCTGGGCTTGGCTTACAATCTGCAATCCAATTATAAATATAGCCAGATGTACATGCATTTACACTCTAAAATCGAAAATTAAATATGCTCCGAATAAGCGAATTTGTCTGCAAATCTGTTGAAACCACTTCACTTGAATCAGTAAACTTCTGCTGATTACATTAGTTGCTGGTATTAACTGATTTAGCAGGTATGAATTTCACTGATCTGGCAGTAAAACCTCAGTGCATTTACCAGTAAGATAACAACAGCTCATCAACTGAAGATTCAGTAAAATACTTCTTACACCAAAGGGACAATGCACCGAATTTGTGCGCATTCAGTGTAATAATATTTTCCATAAGAATTATTTCTTACTGAGCGGTACCAACACACCTATTTTCTCACTGTTTCATTCATTATAATTATAATTATTATATATACTATATAGACACCTGAAAAATTCGTGAGTTCATTGACCTATAGGCTAGACGGCACAGTCGTATGGACAAATACGCAGATATCACCTGCACATTGGTTGTCTGCTGTGACAGTGGAAGGCAACGATTGAGCCAGCCTTCTCCAAGAGGCGTCAAACACCGTGTGCACCAATGGTTGAAATTATATAAACGCACGTGTCTTACATTCTAGCTTGTCCCGAAATGAATCAGCTAATTTTTCAGGTCTCTAATAACATGTTATAATTTATAGACAAATTAAAATATAAACATTTAATTAAACCAACGATAACGTACTTTTATGTTAACACACGGACTAATCTCTTGTGATACGCGACATATTTAGGAAAGAACCGAGAATGTCTTGCGTGGGGTGATTTTTTTTCAAATGCTTGATTCAAAAAGTGTGAAGAAACCGCGAATAGACTATACTACTTGTCTCCGCCATTCTGCCTCAAATAGTTCAGCTGCATTTACGCTACCTGCACTTTGCTCCGCTGAAACCCAATACGCTGATTCATTCTGATGCTATACCAGCCCTCCCATACATCACGTGTGTCAAACCTCGAGCTATTCGTAATTTTTCATCCCTGAGAAGTGCGATTGTTATCTCGACAGCTGTCCAATGCGGCTCGATACAACGGCTTATCTGCGATCCCCCCCGCCAGAGTAGAGTTTCCTCCTTCAGTCTGGTTTTGCCAACGCCAACCACCACAAAGGAAATATGGTCCAGCCCCCTCTGTACTACTATTTCTCTACCCACTAATAAAGTTCATAGTACCTACCATGTTATGTTAATGCATGCAATGATTTGGAATTATTTCCTGTCGACAAGGTATTTACGGTGCCTAAGCTGGTTTTACCCTTTATCTTCATAGTTGTGGGATAACAATAGGTACACCGCCTCTACCTCGGAAGTAAATCTAACACTTAGAAATGGGGTTGGTTAGGAAAAAAAAAATTTGCGACCCCTACACAGACAGTTCCTATATTTTGTTGAAGGTGCCTGAATGTACTGCGTTTTTTAACTGTGAGATTTCACTTGACAAAGGAGGATGTTGAATGTGTAGTTACACTAACGTTAGTCTGATATCTTGGACAGGAGACATCATTTAACGTTAGTAACATGGGAGTTGAGAGATTTGGGCGGCTCTTAACAACGAGGTATTGAGAGATGATGAGGATGAAATGAGAAAGGGAAGCGCCAGAATGCAATGGCGGGGGGAAACAGGAGATACCCGAGAAAACCCGTCGACCAGCCGCTTCTTCCGGCACGATTCCCACTTGAGAAAATCCGGGAGTGGCCCGGCCGGGGATTGAACCCGGCTCGCCTTGGCGGGAGGCGAGCAGGCTAACCGCTCAGCCACCGTGGCCGCTGCTGGTATAGGTTGTTCGCGGTATAAACTGAGAGTTTTAAAAGCCCTGCTTAATATCTACTTGTGTGTTCACGAAAATATTTGCGCGGATGTTAGACGTCGATATCCTATGTTCACACTTGCAGTGCCCATTCGGCTATTGGCTGTTTGTCTTTGTGTGAAGAGAGTCTTTTACGTGAGCCGGCCAATCAGAATTAAGTTTCTCCAATACTGACCGTCCGTGATTCGCGGGCAGACAGACAATACGCGTAACAATTCAAGTGTTCCAACCACGAAAACGGTTCTTAGCCAAAGTGTTTTGGGACACAGCTCGTCCTGAAATCTTTTCTCTAAAAATAGATGCCCCTACTCATCAATTTATCCATGCGTCGCTCAAGTGGAGCTGTGAAATTAATAGAAAAGTAAATATTTTACAAATCGGATACATTTTTACACTTAGATGCATTAAAAAATAGAAATCCCGAATATTATTTAAGTAGGGGCAGTAATATTTCGCGTAAAGATTTCGAGACAAGATACAGTCCAAAGCACTGTAGGGTCGTCCAGCTTCTTTGATTGCTTTCACAAATTTCTGGCCCGTGTTAACCGTTTGCGCACGAATCACGAAGGTTCAGTGTCGGAGTTACTTAGTCCTGAGTGGCTTGGTCAAAGACGGACACGGCACCATCAGCCAATGGAGGTATAACAACAGCTGAGGTGTGTATATAGTATTGAAGTCTACTGTGTGCTCCGATTTTTACGCGAAAAGTCACTGGCCTTATATTTAAGTTATCACAAATGTTAACATAACACTTTTAATTCGATGTTAAGTCATGGAACTGCTTTTCCTCCATTGCTACCAACTTTACTGGGTGCATGCCACTCAGTACGCCCGTTAAAATATATGTAGATGTGATGAGTGCCTTTTTTTCCAAGGCTGATTTCGAAAGTGCTCTCTTTATCGTAAACACCCTTTATGCAGTCTGGCTTGGTACTCAATTATAACGCGACATGGTAGCGCTGATTACAGTGATTTATGTTTTCGATCTGATCAACCTGCGAAGTTCCCCCTGCTGTGATTGGTCAACTCGTGGCCGCATGTGCAGCGGGTATATTTATTTCTGTTTGTGTTGGCTGCGCCCTGAGGGAAGGCCTCGGATAGATTTCCCGCGTGGTTCGGGAGCAAAGAATAGAGATGACGTGTTCCGTATTCAGTTTCCCGCGCACGTGTCAAATGGTGATGCGAACTTCACAAATTTGTCATGCGGAACATCCCAGACAACTCGGCNTAGTTTCCCGCGCACGTGTCAAATGGTGATGCGAACTTCACAAATTTGTCATGCGGAACATCCCAGACAACTCGGCACACGAGATATGATTGAAATGACATGATCTAGGAACAGACTTATTAAAAAACAGTTTTAAATAATACCTGTAATGTGCAAAAATCAGTAGTGTACTTCAGTCAATATTTTCTCTGAACATATAAACAGTAAAATATTAGTTGCATGTGTAAGATTCATATTTAGTGGCTATTCACGGTAAAGTGAGCACTTTTGAAATCCTCATCATTTGGAATAATAGTAAATTAATATATTTTATTTTAGCCTTAGATGTTACCTTCCGAGTGAGTGGGAATAAACACACCGTGTTTTTAACTTACATGTAAAGGTGATGGAAAATCGCGAAAATGTTTTGAGCCAACATATCATCTATAACACTCTAACTAGTTTATTCTGTTTCGAACATTTTTGTTTGTTTAATTCTTTTGTACTACTGTCTACTAGAGACGCAAGCTAAAACATTTAAAAGGGGAATAATTTGTTATTATATAGATAATCTATCAGATAACAACTGAACACAGGAGTGGATGGTGTATTCTCTGGCAGACCGAGGCAGATCGTTCGAAAGTATCGCTGCTCTATCAGCGAAAGGTGAATAATAAAAGGATTTGTGAGATATAAAAAATATTTTGAATGTGTGACCTAGTGTTTTGTTTCTGTTAATTTTTATATAGCAAACTAAACCTGTTTGAAATATAAAGAGGGAGTTCTGTCAACAAGACTTTCTTCAGCAGAGTTATCACACGAAAGGATCAGCGTTTTTTCCAATCAAGCCATTTAAGTGTATCTTAATTTTTTATAATGTATTAGGTTGAAAACTATTCGAATCAAGAGTTTAGAATTCTTCAGTGGTGTCAATGTAAACTATGAGAAGAGTCAACTGCGCATGTAACGAGTGTTTCTGTTAAGATTTCGTAGTCTTCTGCTATGCAAATACTGACTTTTCTGCCTGCTACTTTCTTTCTGCAGATATAGTTAACTTTATATTTCCAAAAAAACAATGTTCATTCATACAGCCTTCTAACCATTTTTGCACAGTGATTTTTTGCGCGTTTAAAACAGGCCATGCTAGCAAGACGACCTTTGAATGTGGGAGAATTTTGTGTTCTTAATTCAATACCATCATGAATTTCGGATTATATACGCTGGTCCCTTAACTTTTGAAAGTCGTCAGTATAGAGAAAACATTGGCAATTTTTCACCTGCTGCGAATAGTTATTTACTCACGGCACTTCCCTGGCACTCTTCTTCATATTTATACTATGGGAGAAGAACGGGCGAACAGGAATCATGAATTAGAACTTAAGCTTTGCTGTGAAAATATTCCCAACGCCTTGCTTCAAACATGTTTGAAAATAACTGAAACAAATAGTACTTCACTGCAGTTTTTTCGCCTTCGGTGGATAGGATTACTAAACGGAAGAGAAAGATTTCCTTTTCGCAGTAACCAACAATTTATACTTTTATATACTTACATTCATTTGTGCGCGCAGTACATATGGTATCCATAACTTGAAAAGTTAAATAAATATTTAAAAACAAAATTGTAACGTACGAGACGCAAGTTGCAAGAAAATTTTTCATGCTCAGAATTATTTGTCCAGTAGGTTATGTTTTTCCTATTGGTAAAACTTCAAACAGCTTACTTTGTTCTGTCCACCAAATTTTTAGAGACTCTAACTTTTAATGTTTAACTTTTCTTCTCATTTCCCAAATTTTTCAATTTTGTAAAATGCCTCACTGAGTGGCTTAAGATAAACTAAAGGAACAGCACCAAAAACCTATTTTGGCCTAACATAAACGGAAAATAATGCCCTCTATAAGTTTTAAAACTTACCACAGTACTCTGGAATGGGACCGTAAAGGAAGAAGGAATGTCTTGTTAGCGCAATAAAGGGAGTTTGCTAGGTTTATATACGCCTCAGGGAAGTAATGAACATCACGTTCTGAGACACAAGTACAGATCCTCAAAGGACTTAGAAGTGTATACTTGCCTTTGCCTTCAGTCATGTCCTCAGGGGTTAAATTTACTTAAGGGACCAGCTTTATGTCAGACACGGTAATTCAAATGCAAATTATGCTTCCTTTTCGAGCTTATTACGGGGCGAGATGGGGATTAAGTAATGCACGAATGTGAAAATACCTTCAGGCAGTCATTCCCGCTTTGCTTTTGTTGGACTCTAATTAGTAGCGTGTGCGAAGTATTTTACGCTGTAACTTAAAGTTCATATTTTTAAGGACCTCAAAACACGCAAAAACTGGTTATGTGATAGCTTCGATTTGAAAAAGTGAAACATTTCTAACCCGTTCGGTCACGCATTAATTTGTAAGCTGAAGCGTTGCAATCGTGTAATATTTTGATGTGAACTGTACTTGTGCCTGGTTTGCTATTTACATCAAGTGAACAATAAACTACGTTTTCAAAGACGTTACCAACAGACATTCGTAAACGAGAGGTGTGGTAACTTTCACAAATCAGATTAGTCGTCGGAAAGACTCTTAAATCATCGAGTACTGATTCCTCGCTGTGTACAGGAATGGCTATAAATATCATTTACGTGCATCATATCCACAATCGTGGACACGCTGACTGAACCGGTTAAATTTTGTAGAGTTCATCTATAAATTTTATACCATGCCGCAATTAAAACGCTCAACGATAAATTAACAAAAATTGATGCTCAACAATAAAATAATAATTAAATCTGTAGAGTAAGAAATATTTGTTTATGTATGTTGTCCTGTATTTGGAATGCATAGTTTTGAAAACATTCTTACTTCGCCAACAGTCACCTCAGCTGACGTTGAAAAGGCGCAGCGTTCGGGTTCAAATGGCACGGGTTCAAAACTCGTTCATGTTTCACATTTCTTTATAATAAACGAAACAGTTTAATGTACGTAGAGACAAACAAGAAATCGTCACGTGCACAAACCAAATCTTACAGTCAGGGCAACCAAACTAGAAAAACAAAATAATGTGTTTGCAAAAACAAAATATTTCATTGAAAGTATACAAACAATTAATTTGGTTGAGCGAAACGAGCTTTNAATAATGTGTTTGCAAAAACAAAATATTTCATTGAAAGTATACAAACAATTAATTTGGTTGAGCGAAACGAGCTTTGTTTATTTCAACAGAACATTTTTCTCAGTGCAGTGGACTCCAGCTGAGATGACAGTGAACTTGCAAAACTTTCTTCTGTCCGTATGTGTTGAGTTGAGTGGTTTGGGCGGCTCTTAACGCTTTGAGGAGTATGCATGTATATACTCGGGGCTACGTTTATATAGAAATTTCGTTGCTCTTTAAGAAATTTCTCATATGTTTTACTGTCTTGCTGTTTCGCTGGACGTTGTCGGAATCTAAGTAAGCAATCACAACTAGTCAACATTTCAGTTCCTAAGAATGAAACTGTTCTCCTTAACGATTTCTCAAATGAACACGATGGATTGTAAAACTTGTTATCTCTGTAGCGACACGTTAATTGGAACACAGTCAACGAGCGACTCCACTGGTCGTCGGTTAGCCAATAATAGATGTCCCAGAGCACAGTCAGCGTGTGTAGTGTAGCCAGGAATAATAACTAGGGCCAGTGACTTCTCGCGTAAAAATCGGAGCACACAGTAGGCTTCAATACTATATACACACCTCAGCTGTTGTTATACCTGCATTGGCTGCTGGTGCCGTGTCCGTCTTTGACCAAGCCACTCAGGACTAAGTTACTCCGACACTGAACCTTCGTGATTCGTGCGCAAACGGTTAACACGGGCCAGAACATTGTTTTAGCCAATCAAAGAAGCTGGACGACCCTACAGTGCTCTGGATTGTATCTTGTCTCGAAATCTTTTCGCGAAATATCACTGCGCCTACTTATGGTATCGCTGTTCGCCCAAGCCTGGTAACTTAACTCACCAGCTAGAATTACATCCAATAAGGAACCTTTCGCAGCGCTAAGTAGCCAGTCAAGCACGAGTCCCGTCCCCAGAGGCCTTTGCGCACCCAGTCAGCGGTTGGGCCACGCCCACATCAAAGAAGACGCCAACCCATTTCGTTTCTGTATACTTGCCCTATTCTTTGGTGATGCTGTATAAGGCAAGTAGGGGAGAGAGTGAGAGAGAAAGATGATGAAAAATAGAGGAAAGAAAGAAAGNAATAATGTGTTTGCAAAAACAAAATATTTCATTGAAAGTATACAAACAATTAATTTGGTTGAGCGAAACGAGCTTTTTTTATTTCAACAGAACATTTTTCTCAGTGCAGTGGACTCCAGCTGAGATGTCAGTGAACTTGCAAAACTTTCTTCTGTCCGTATGTGTTGAGTTGAGTGGTTTGGGCGGCTCTTAACGCTTTGAGGAGTATGCATGTATATACTCGGGGCTACGTTTATATAGAAATTTCGTTGCTCTTTAAGAAATTTCTCATATGTTTTACTGTCTTGCTGTAAGAAGACGCCAACCCATTTCGTTTCTGTATACTTGCCCTATTCTGTGGTGATGCTGTATAAGGCAAGTAGGGGAGAGAGTGAGAGAGAAAGATGATGAAAAATAGAGGAAAGAAAGAAAGNGTGGTGATGCTGTATAAGGCAAGTAGGGGAGAGAGTGAGAGAGAAAGATGATGAAAAATAGAGGAAAGAAAGAAAGAGACAGAAGGTGGCTTGTCAGGCCAGTTGGCATTCCGCTTCAGGACGCGCTAAATTTTCTAAGCTTGGCCCGCGACCAAATGGACATTTGGCAGAAAATGGCCCCTCCCTGAATAACTTATCAGAAAGAGGCTGGCTGGCGGGAGGGGGGGGAACCAGTCCTCTCTTCGCCAGAGGCAGTCGAGAGAATGCCTGCGGAGAATGTTTCCGACCGCGAGAAACTTCAACTGCTTGGCTTCTAGTGATACAAATAAGAGATGTTTTCATGAGTGCTGTACTTAAGATGACAAAGAACTTGTTTCGTTATCACAATCAATAAGCTTTGTGCTTGATATGAACCAATCATAACGTAGATCTGTAGCACGCTTTACGAATAAGTAGNATCACAATCAATAAGCTTTGTGCTTGATATGAACCAATCATAACGTAGATCTGTAGCACGCTTTACGAATAAGTAGCGCCAGTGACTTTAGGCGTAAAAATCGGAGCACACGGTAGACTTCAATACTATAAACACACCCCAGCTGTTGTTTTACCTCCATTGGCTGCTGGTGACGTGTCCGTATTTGNATCACAATCAATAAGCTTTGTGCTTGATATGAACCAATCATAACGTAGATCTGTAGCACGCTTTACGAATAAGTAGGGCCAGTGACTTTAGGCGTAAAAATCGGAGCACACGGTAGACTTCAATACTATAAACACACCCCAGCTGTTGTTTTACCTCCATTGGCTGCTGGTGACGTGTCCGTATTTGAGCTTTTTAGCCTATCAAAGAAGCTGGACAACCCCTACAGTGCTTTGGACTGTATATTGTCTCGAAATCTTTTCGCGAAATATCACTGCCCCTACGAATAAGTTACCCTCGGGGAAGATCATTGGGCATTTAGCTTCACAGAGTACAGCACCGGTAAAATATAACCTTCACGTGCAACATGTTGACAATTGTCTTCTATGGAAATCAAATGGTTAAAAATTTCAAAACTGTGCCTGTATCTCGGACGAGCGACACTAACCCATTCGGTCCCGAATTCATTTCCGAATTCAAGTGTTGCAATCGTTGAATTTTATTGCGTGTGCTGTTAATTGTGTTGAGTGCTCTTCTCGCAACCAGCGGAAAACGGGCTGCGTTTTATCTGATGTCAGAATTACCCCCTTCACAAATGAGATATGCAGAAAATTCAACAAATCAGATTTCTCACAAGGAAGACGCACAACAAACAGGCCCGCTGATTCCTTGTGTACAGTTTGACCATAAATACCCTTCACGTGCAACATGTCCTCGACCTTCGAAACGATGACTGAATGTAGTATATAAGTAGTGGCTGTGATATTTCGCGAAAAGATTTCGAGACAGGATACAGTACAAAGCACTGTAGGGGTTGTCCAACTTCTTTGATTGGCTAACTAATGTTCTGGCCCGTGTTAACAGTTTGCGCACGAATCACGAAGGTTCAGTGCCGGAGTTACTCAGTCCCGATTGGCTTGGTCAAAGACGGACACAACACCAGCAGCCAATGGAGGTATAACAACAGCTGAGGCGTGTATATAGTATTGAAGTCTACTGTGTGCTCCGATTTTTACGCCTTAAGTCACTGGCCCTGTATATAAGTTAATAAATTTTGTAAGCATGCATGTACAGTCTATTCCAGTATCATCATACTTTTTAAATCAAGCCTTTGAAATATCACTCCACGTATTACGTGTTATATTGTTTCCTTTATTTTGTGTATTACTAACGTTTTATGCTTATTTGAACACAAAATTACCTTATTTCTAAGGAAACCCGAATTTAGCGAAAAGATTTTTCGCTCGCGCTATATTTCAATACGTTAAGGAGACACCAGCAGTTTTATTTTGCTTATTTGTGGCGTGTCTTTGTGAGAAGGCATTAACCTACTTGAACGGCCAATCAGAATTAAGTAACACCCATACCGTACGTCTGTGATTCGCGCACAGACACCTAAACCATTCAATCACAAAAGTGGATCTGAGCTAAAGTGTTAGGGAATCCAACTGGTCATGAAATCTGTTCGCGAAAATCAGGTGTCTCTACTTAGTGTTGGTTAACGTGAACTTTCACATATATTTTATCAACGAATTATATTATTTCATTTATTATTAATGTGAGTAAAAGCGGAGAGAAAATTGGTTTGTTGGTAGTGCCTAGTAAGAAACAGTTCTCATGCAAGGTTGTTGCAAGGCGCATGAGCGAGGTCTGTGTACGTCTGTTTCACGCGAAGGTGCAAGAGAAAATGGCGCTAGGCTTGTGCAAACTTGCAACTGACAAGCCTGCTACGCCATAACACGAGAACAGCGCTGGGATGTGAAATCCCAGCAAANCTTGTGCAAACTTGCAACTGACAAGCCTGCTACGCCATAACACGAGAACAGCGCTGGGATGTGAAATCCCAGCAAAAAGATGAGCTGAACAAACAACAGATAAGAACTCCCAGCCACAATGTGTTATCTCCAATGCTAAATTTAAACATGGGAAATGGCTAATATAGCTATTTGTAATACTAGATATAACGTGACACACAGGTGAGAAATTTTGAGAGTCCATAACCTTGAAACCTAAAACGACAACCAGTGAACCGATTTCGGTCAAACAAACTTCACATCGACATTTATGCATTATACACAAGCTCTACGCGACAAAGAATATGCAAATGGCCTATTGTACCGATTAATCTTCGATAGATACAAATTTCATTACCAAGCTCAAACTTCATCTTCTTACGAGAGAACGAAACAGGAGATGAATAAATACTGATGACGGCAGTCTGAAAACGCCTTTATGTAGTGGCATTGTCTTCCAACAAATAATGTCCCGGGGATCCGATTCAGCTAAACTGGTGAATTTTAAATATTTTTTTTCTTATTGCGTTTTTATTTCTACTCCAATTATTTGCAAACCGCACTGCAAAAATGAGCATTTGGAAACCAGTTTTTATTGCCACTTCCTCCAAACCCTCTCCCCTCCTTTGCAGATTCAGTATCGTACGAGCAATTCACGGGAAATATATGAAATGTTATACAGGTCGGCGACAAACGACGCTTTCACACGCGCATGGTTCGCTTGACTGGAGTTCGACTTTCTGTTCCAGCAGTTTAAACAGATCGCGTTCCCCGGCAGTTCCGCCAACCCCTCCGTGCTTCATCGATGCCAGTCGCTTCAGAGCGCAATAAGAGATGGCTATGTGTTTTTTTTTGTGGCGGGTGGCAGCAGATGGGTTTAAAAAACAGCAAAACGGTACAGCATACGTATGCGGCGTGAAATAAAATACTGCTGGAGAAATATACGTTATTGCCATAAAATCACAACGAGTGTAGTTGAAAATTTCAATTCCGTTCCGAGTGTTCTTGCAGTGATGGACAGACTTTAATTCAACAACTCCTACTTGAGCGTGGCGCTCGCAAATGACGCTTTTTGAAATGACTTAAAATTGGTTCACTGTCCACAAAGTGTTGTTGCAACTACAAGGGCTATTGGGGACGTGCAAAACTGGAATTATTTTGTGACTGTAAACATAACATAGGCGAGCGCACAGCATGGTCTGGGCAGACCACGGCGCCCCAATGTAAACATTCAATATGGCTAGGGCCAGTGAATTTTCGCGTAAAAATCGGATCACACAGTAGACTTCAATACTATATACACACATCAGCTGTTGTTATACCTCCATTGGCTGCTGGTGCCGTGTCCGTCTTTGAACAAGCCACTCAGGACTAAGTAACTCCGACACTGAACCTTCGTGATTCGTGCGCAAACTGTTAACACGGGCCATAACATTTTTTAGCCAATAAAAGAATCTGGAAGAACCCTACAGTGCCTTGGACTGTATCTTGTCTCGAAATATTTTCGCGAAATATCACTGCCCTTAAATATGGCTTATTTGTCTTCGACTGAGCACTGCTGTCATAAACAAGTGCTATCAACTTTGGACGAGAGTGCTTTGTGCGAGAGATCGTTCCCATGTGACGTTTGTTAAAAATACTTGTGTACAGTGCAACATTAAAAATCTATGATAATAATCACGGGAACGATATATTAGCCCGATAAAATACCGGGAAATAATTTGCAGAACGAGACTAATTCAAAACGCATGTTTTCAATAAACGATGTATATTATACATTTTAGTTGTCATTTCGTGATTCGGTTAACTTGGTGCATCCTATATTTGCTTTGTCAGATTTTCACACGAAGGCNCGAGAGATCGTTCCCATGTGACGTTTGTTAAAAATACTTGTGTACAGTGCAACATTAAAAATCTATGATAATAATCCCGGGAACGATATATTAGCCCGATAAAATACCGGGAAATAATTTGCAGAACGAGACTAATTCAAAACGCATGTTTTCAATAAACGATGTATATTATAANGCAGAACGAGACTAATTCAAAACGCATGTTTTCAATAAACGATGTATATTATACATTTTAGTTGTCATTTCGTGATTCGGTTAACTTGGTGCATCCTATATTTGCTTTGTCAGATTTTCACACGAAGGCAAGTCTTCGCCACTTTGCTCAGTAGGCCTACAGCTAATATGCACGTCATGTTTGTAAATATCGTGTTCGTAGCACACAATACTTTAAGTGTCTAATCTCCACATGAACACTTCACCTCCACGTCCATGGTAAGACAGACCAGGAATAGAGTGACATAGGAGGTACACTCACTCATATGGCCGAGGGATCGGAACAACTTCCATATCATATGTAGGCTTTATGTCATCTCGAGGACCTATAAACCGATTCCCACCTAATGTTACGCGCAAGTAGTGGAACGTTATGGTGTATAAACTGACGTGTTTCAGGTGCGGCGGTTCTGTGTTTTTGATGGTGTTAACATAAATAATTTATTTTAATTAGTATTTGTAAAATAATTCACAAAAATTCTGTACACTAAAGCATTTACTAGTATCATAATTTAGCCCACAGGGATGTAATTTTTCCAATCTACTTATAAAATAGCGCCAGTTGAAAAAGAAGTAAACGTTTTGCCATATTTCTGGAACAGTTCAACTAATTTACAACAAATTGTGCACACCATAGATGCTACGGAAGGTCATGCAAACTTTCATGATTTAAGTGGGTCAGACAACATCCAAAATGGCGGCTTCATAAATAATTTATATAAGTTTGCCACATATATCAAACAATTTAACCAAATTCAACCAAACTATTTTGTTGACAGCACATATTAAAAGCATCGTATACAACGCCTCTTTTTTTTTTTTGCAATTTTGTACAATAGTAGCAAATCAGAAAATAAAGATTTTTTATGCCATATCTCGAGGACCAATCAACCGATTTCCACCAAATTCTTCGCGGAAGTAGCACGGTAGCTCATGTAAACATACTTGCTTTAAGTGACTCAGTCACTTATTTTCAAAATGAGGGACTTGTAAATATTTTAGGTTAGAAAACGCTATCATTCGAAACATTATACTGATGAAATCCGAAGTCGATGCTCCGAATCATACCTCCATAATGCAGCTGATTGTAAGCTAGTTTATGGTACTAGGTTTTCTGGGTTCGAGTTCCGGGTAAGGCACGTGTGTATTTGTAATTGTCTCACTACTGTTGCGTATGTTTCTGGTTTCATCTTTCATGGTATTTATTTCAACGTGACGCCAAGTCATACCTACCAACTCAACTTTTAAGAACTTATTAAAAAATGTTTTATACCATTGATTATATTAGTAACTTCTTGTATTTAGTATATTAACTATATTGTATGCGCAGTCCTAAGTGATAATCAGATAATGCATTTACATATTGTTATTATATGATTAATGGTTCATCATCATACCTTAACGGGGCTAAAGAAGCGTAGCAAGTTATTGATAAGAGTTATGTAATGAACACTATATAAAAGGGGCTTATTTAACAATAAGTTTGTACTATATTATTTCAATATAAACATGTTAGATATGCGCGGGGGGATATAGTATACTGAAATATTAATTTATATTAAACAATAAAGATTAAACCAGCCACATTCTGAGTAAAGTCTAATTGGAGAGTCCCCACCTTGTTCATGATTCCGGAGGCTGATTAAGATGGCGGAAGTTGACGGCCGGACACACCCATCTTCAGTGGCCTTCGTTCCAATGGCCCGACGACAAAAGACACCGCCCACGGACTACACTGCCCTATATCGGCTGCGTTGTCCCCGTTTACTGGCTGGTGGAGGGGGTTTCTGTGGTTTGCGATTTCATAACTAATTTCAGCGATCACGGCCCGTGTTCTGGATAAATAAGCTAAGGTGTGATCAGGCAGGCCGCTCAGCTAGGGCCTGATCACAACTCGTAACAATATGTAACATATTCGTTATACATACATGGTTGAGTGTAAGAGAAGACGAAAGCCTTAACTTGCCAAGAATAAAGTGAGTCAAAATAAAATATGACTATAAGTGAATGCGATTATGTGTACAGTCAGAAATACGAAAAAGAAAGAAAATGACGATATGTAGAGATTTTATATTTGTGCACTATTCAGTGGAGCTGACATATACTGGAACATATATTTAATACCCTGCTCAGGGAGTTACATCATATATTTATTTCTGTAGTATTAACCTGGGATGGTGGCTGGATTAGAGCAAATCGTCGTAATAATGACTAACGATTCGTGCCAGGGAGATCACGGAAATATCCTCTCTCCCTGCCGATTCGCGTATTTTTTAATTTTCATCTCGCCGATTCGCACGAATCTGCGTGGTCACAAAAATCTTTCCACGTCCGCCTCCGTAATTTTTTTCTCTCTTCATCTGAACCGGAGATCGCAAAGACGAGCCTGCGTCTGATCGCATCCCACGCCGATTTAGGCTCGTTCTAAATAACTAAAATGCGCTTCTAAATCGAGACCGAAAGAAGACGAATGCCTTGCGTGAAATCCACGAACGTTTCCCAAATGACAGGCGTTTGTTTTTATATCCAACGAGTTTTTTTTTTTTTCTTTTTTTTTTTTCATTAGGCCATAGTCCAGCGATGCGCATCACATTTCAGTTGGAACCATAAAATTACTTTCGCGAAATTTGAACAATAACGCCACAGAAGCGACCTTTTCATTTTTCCTATGTAAACTTCACCCTCCCCTAACTCCAACCCTTCCACGCACGGGGACCGACACGAAAATCGCCCGCTCTTCCGTGATTTACAGCTGTGCATCTATTTCCACTTTGGTAATAAACCAGAAATATATTCTCGTACGCGTGTGGCCTTTTATGGCGCCATAGCCGAGTGGTGGTGTGTTTTTTATTTATTTATATTTCGTGGCGTCACCGGCCACGGTTGATAATTAATCTGGTAGTGTTATTGTTTATGTGTTATTTATTAACTAGCCCCGTTTAACGCCAGAAGTTAAAAGCAGGATGTCCCCCCTCAGCGGATTTGTTTGTTAGTCCTGGCGTGACAGTCAAATGGGACCGGCGTACAGCTTTCCATGGTTACCGCTAACATAGAATGTTCTGCTGGTAGCCACAGTGGCAATTGTTTGTTAAAGTAAGTAATTTATAATGGCGTATTAAATTACACGTTTACTGCACGCTGTGGCTTAAACCGCACCGAAACACCTTAAATAAACAGTTATGGTTAGGGGCGGTGATATTTCGCGAAAAATATTTTGAGACAACATACAGTCCAAAGCACTGTAGGGTCACCCAGCTAATTTGATTGACTGAAACATGTTCTGGCACGTGTTAACCGTTTGCGCACGAATGACGAAGGTTCAGTGTCGGAGTTACAGAAACCTGAGTGGCTTGGTCGAATGCGGAAACGACAGCAGCAGCCAATGGNGTTCAGTGTCGGAGTTACAGAAACCTGAGTGGCTTGGTCGAATGCGGAAACGACAGCAGCAGCCAATGGAGGTACGGCAACAGCTGAAGTGTATATATAGTATTGAGGTCGACCGTGAGCTCCGGTTTTTTTTTTACCTGAAATATAGGTAGAGCCAACTGTTTTTCGCGAGAATATTCTACGACTAGTTGCACTGGAAAAAAGCTTTATTTCAGGAACAATTTCGTGGTTGGATGATTTGAGTTCTCACGCGTCTGAGGCGTCTGCCAGCCGATCACGGAAGTTCAGTGCCGGAGCATTTTAATCCTGATTGGATAACTCAAACAGAAAACGTATCCTCACACAGACATCCGGCCAATAGCCAAATTAAACCTGCGTGTGAGCACGTAGAACGTTGACGTCTACCCGGCGCGCAAATCTTTTCACTATAAATAGGTGGCCCTAACTAGAGACCCGAAAATTTCGCGGATTCATTTGGCAACAAGCTTGACTCCATAATCCTTTGTGTACTCTACCTAGCCTCAGTTAATTGATCATTGGCTGTTGCTCCACATTTACCCGAGACCAGGTGATAGGGACCGGACCTTAATTTTTTCTTGCGTGTTACTTATTGGTTCAAATGCGCCCAAGGGCGTGGCTCACAAACTGCGATCCAATTAAATCGAAAGTAAATGTGTATATGTTTGAAGTCTAGCTTGTCCTCAAATGAATTCGAGAAATTTCCGGGGCTTTAGCTGTAACTATACGCTGTCCGTGGTAAAAGTAAGCACGTTCGAGGCTCTAGCTACTTTTTCCTTTCAGCCATTTTTCATTGTTTAACCGCGTTCTTTAAATAAATAGTACCATGTAAGTAATAAACACTGTGTGTATATTCCACCGCACTCGAATGTTAACGTCTAANTTCTTTAAATAAATAGTACCATGTAAGTAATAAACACTGTGTGTATATTCCACCGCACTCGAATGTTAACGTCTAACGCTAAAATAAAATATATTCATTGACCATTATTAGAGACCTGAAAAATTCGCGAGTTCAATGACCTGTAGGCTATACTCTATTTTCGTATGCAAAATCATGCNTTCTTTAAATAAATAGTACCATGTAAGTAATAAACACTGTGTGTATATTCCACCGCACTCGAATGTTAACGTCTAAGGCTAAAATAAAATATATTCATTGACCATTATTAGAGACCTGAAAAATTCGCGAGTTCAATTACCTGTAGGCTATACTCTATTTTCGTATGCAAAATCATGCAGATATCACTGTTCATTGGTTGCTTGTTGAATTAGCCGGAAGACGGTGATTCGGTGTGCATTTTATCATGCGTTTATTATAGGCTCAGAGTTGTCCAGGAGGTGTAATTTAACGGGTAGACCAACAGCATTAGCAATACAAACGTACGGGGTTTTGAATTATAGCTTGTCCCGAAATGAAAACGTTAATTTTTCAGGTCTCTAACTATTATTCCTAGGGGCAGTGATATTTCGCGAAAAGATTTCGAGACAAGATACAGTCTAAAGCACTGTAGGGTCATCAAGCTTCTTTGGTTGGCTAAAAAAAGTCCTGGCACGTGTTAACCGTTTGCGCACGAATCACGAAGGTTCAGTGTCGGAGTTACTTAGTCCTAAATGGCTTGGTAAATGACAGACACGGCACCAGCAGCCAATGGAGGTATAACAACAGCTGAGGTGTGTATATAGTATTGAAGTCTACTGTGTGCNCGAAAAGATTTCGAGACAAGATACAGTCTAAAGCACTGTAGGGTCATAAAGCTTCTTTGGTTGGCTAAAAAAAGTCCTGGCACGTGTTAACCGTTTGCGCACGAATCACGAAGGTTCAGTGTCGGAGTTACTTAGTCCTAAATGGCTTGGTAAATGACAGACACGGCACCAGCAGCCAATGGAGGTATAACAACAGCTGAGGTGTGTATATAGTATTGAAGTCTACTGTGTGCTCCGATTTTTACGCGAAAAGTCACTGGCCCTAATTATTCCAAATGAGAGGGCTTTTGAAAGCGCTCACTCTACCGTGGATAGCCAATGTAGGAAGTTTACTATATTTTCTTAGAGTGTTTCTCGGTGTGATGGCACGATAGGGGACGGGGAGGTAGGTTTGTATATTTACAGGGCGTGCGAAGGGTCGATGCGGCGACCCGTCGCCGCGCGGCAGCTTAATTACTCCCCGCGCAATCTGCGGCACTGGACGCCGCATCAATTAACCACGCTGACGTCGTCATTGTGCCTCCACGCGACGCGGCGCTCCTAATGGCTGGGCGAGAGATAGAGAAGGAGGCGTGGTTCATGTGCACCGTCCCTCTTCCTCTCTCTCTCTCGGCGCCGACAGTTCCTAGCACGTCGCGAGACGAACTCCCGTCCACCGCAGGTGCGTCGGAATCGAGTGCATCAAAAATCGATAATCGTCTTGCGAACAGTCGAGGTTGTCGATACTGCGCGTTCTCCCGTGGAAACGAGACAATGCGCTTACCACGTTACCAATTTACGAATTCCTTAGCCCAGCTGCATGTGGATTCAACTTTCGAAATACAGCAACTGAAATTATTACAGTTGATAACTACACGAATATTTCGCGTTTTAAACGACTTGTGGGGTGGACTCCGAGGTCATGTGTATTATCTAACCTCACCTTTCTGTTCATTGGCTGCTGCCCGAGTCTGTAGCCAGTTTTACCTCAAGGCAAGGTGGCACAGAATTCAGTGCGTGTTTCCTTGCAGCTCTGTTATTGGATCAGAGTTCACCTGGGCGTGTCTAATGAACTGTTGTCCAATTTGCAAACAGAAAAAAAAATGTGCACGTGTTTAAAGTCTACCCTGTACTAAAATGAATCTGAGGAATTTTCCAGTCTCTACTACGGATAAACTATTGTAACCAAAATGCAATGTAATCATTACCATTGATATATAAATTGGAGTGAAGAGATTTGGGCGGCTCTTAACAGCGAGGTCTGGCGCATGGAATGAAAGGGCGGGGGAAACGGGAGATCCCCGAGAAAACTCACCGACCAGCGGCCTCGTAATGCCCGATTCCCATTTGTGAAAATCCGGAGTGAACCGTTTAGCCGCCGTGGCCGCATTAATATATAAATGAAACAAAATTTTTGTTTGTGGGAACCTACTTTGCAATGGTTCATGTTTAACTTTTGTTGAGGGGGAAAAAAAACGTGTGGAAACAAATAAAGGAGTTCTTAAGAATACAGAGGTGAAACGGGCGCTTTCTCAACGAACTCCAGGGGCCGCGGTGGCTGAACGGTTAGCCTTCTCGCCTCCAACCAAGGCGAACCGGGTTCAATCTCCAGCCTGGCCACTCTCGGATTTTCACATGTGGGAAACTTGCCAGACGATGCCGCTGGTCGGCAGGTTTTCTCGGAGATCTCCCGTCTCCCCAGCCCTTTCACTCCGGCGCTGCTCCATACTCACCTCGCTTCACCCTCATCGGCTCTCCAGACCTCGCTGTTAAGAGTCGCCCAAATCTCTTCACTCACTCACTCCAGTCGCACGCGCCAGCAAAATTTTGGAACTCCGTTTGCCAATCAACGCCTGGCAACATACTCGCCTGCTGATAGCCCAGCCAATAGGAACCCTTTCGCAGCTTGCAGTAGCCAATCAGACGGAGATAACGCCCGTCCACAGAACATCGTGCAGCCACTCAGAGAATGTGTACGCCCGCACAAAAGTAACTGTCACGTTATTTCGTCTTTGTGGCCTTAGTAGACAAAAATGTATTTTTTTTGCA
Source organism: Clitarchus hookeri (assembly GCA_002778355.1). Lineage (NCBI taxonomy): Eukaryota > Metazoa > Arthropoda > Insecta > Phasmatodea > Phasmatidae > Clitarchus > Clitarchus hookeri. Next base: position 14,154 of record NQII01001435.1, on the reverse strand, counting down.
ACACCTGAATATACAAATTAATTTGTACGTTAGGAGGTTAAAAAAATATATTTTGTAAACATTACTTCCTTTATATATGTTTACACACAATCCTAGTTATTATTTAAAGCCACCTCTTTTTNTGCAACACCTGAATATACAAATTAATTTGTACGTTAGGAGGTTAAAAGTATATATTTTGTAAACATTACTTCCTTTATATATGTTTACACACAATCCTAGTTATTATTTAAAGCCACCTCTTTTTCGCGAAAATATATGTGCGCGGGATAGACATCAACACCCTGCGTACACAACAAGCAGGCATCCTGTGGCTATTGGCCGGGTGTCTGTGTGAGGATACAAGCTCTATTTGACTGGGCCTATCAGAATTAAGTTACCCCGGTAGAGAACTTCTGTGGTTGGCTGGCAGACACCTCAGACGCGTGAAATTTCAAATCATCCAAAAGCGAAATTGTTCCTGAACTAACGTGCTTTCCAGCACAACTAGTCGTGGAATATTTTCGCGAAAAAAAAAAAAAAAACAGATGGCCCTAGAAATAAGCAATACACTAACAATATAAATACGCCAGTCATGTTCTCATACTACCGTGCTGTTCGTACATTCCGGCATAATGCTTAAAGTTTTATAAAAGAAAAAATGGAATTATATTTGACACGACAAAACATGTGCACTGTTATACGACCAACGAATTCACATGCGGCATTTTTACCTGTTTATCTTTCTGGCGTGTGATTTATCGTATTTAATTAAAATTTCGCGCTGCCGTGGAATAAAAGTGCTTTTATGCCAATAGCGTGTGTACGGTCACCAGAAAAATATTAACATTTTGTATTAAATAGAACAGTATCTAATTATAATTACCACATTAACTCGCGTGTTTTAAAACATTTCGGATTATTAATTTATTAATTTTGAAACTCCGCACATGTCCGGTGAGCCACACACACACACACACACACACACGCGCGCGCGCGCGCGCGCGTATTTGAGCGGGACGCGAATTATTACTCGTTTCGCTTCTGTTGATTGCGTCAAAGGCAGCGTGCAGGCTGCAGGTTAATTCAGCGGTAATGAAATTCTTTTGTGACGTTCGCGAAGGAATCCCCAATACGAACAAACAAGGGCCCGCTCGTTAATATTCACGATAAGCGTGAAACGGAATTTATCAACACTCCTCTTTCCTTAACACGCTAAACATGAATCAGCGAAAGTATCACTTTTCCAATCAGCAAATTACGCTTGATAGACCAAACAGTTACTTCCAAACGCTTTGCAAATTCAGAAAAAAAATACACCCGTTTCACTTTACGCACTGACAATAATCCATTGACAGTTATTTTCGTATTTTCCAAAGCCCTCGTAAAGTTCTACTGGTATCAGCCAAGTCTAGAAAATTACACCAGAGGGACTACGCACCGTATTCGTGCGCACTTAGTTACATAATAATTTGCATGAGAACTATTTTTTACTAGGCATTGCCAACACACCTGTTTTCTCACTATTTTTATTTCATATTAATTATAAATAAAATATAATGCATACATAAAATATAATTTAAAGTCCAATTTAACAAAAAATAAGGGTCTGTTATGTTAACAGAAGTATGAAACACTTGTGATGCAAGGCATATTTTGGAAACAAACGAACACGTTATACGTGGGGTGATTTCTCAAACGTTGGATTCGAAAACTGGGAAGCAACAACGAATAAACTATACGTGAAATTTTCCACTGGCGTATTAACCAACTGTGCAACTGGTCCCTCGGTGATTAAGTTTGGGACCGCTCTGTTAGTTATCGTAATTAATACGTTTTCAAGCAAATATTTTCACAAACAATTAAAAAAGATGAACAACGCATAAACGAGTGAAATAATAATATATACTTCATAAATCGTGGTTTAATTTTTTTAATAGTGGGCTGCCATTTTGCAAGGTAACATGAACATTCAGACTTTAATCTCATTTTCACGTAACCATCGTATCATAGCGTTCGGTTTCAACATTTAAAGAGCTAGCATCATTGCCTAAAGCAGCAGGTTTATTCCTCGTGGGTAATGCGATTTGTGGGCATTTCTACAGCTTTCGTTCACGAGTGGTTTGAACAACGTATTTTAAGCACCCAGTACGCATTTCGTTGGTTTAGCAAATGAAGCAACCGTTGGATAAGGATAAGTACAGCGCGAACCAAAATGTTACTTGATCGCAACACCAGAAATAAAAATTAAACCCCTTAACATACAAATTTATTTTTTATTTTCAGGTGATGCAAAAGAAGACATTTTTTGTGTGAAAAGTACTTACGAGCTTCTTATAACTAGGGGCAGTGATATTTCGCGAAAATATTTCGAGACAAGATACAGTCCAAAGCACTGTAGGGTCGTCTAGCTTCCTTAATTGGCTAAAAAATGTTCTGGCCCGTGTTAACCATTTGCGCACGAATCACGAAGGTTCAGTGTCGGAGTTACTTAGTCCTGAGTGGCTTGGTCAAAGACGGATATGGTACCAGCAGCCAATGGAGGTACAACAACAGCTGAGGTGTGTATATAGTACTGAAGTCTACTGCGTGCTCCGATTTTTACGCGAAAAGTCACTGGCCCTACTTATCACAACTGACACTTTGGAACTTACAGAAAGGTTTTCCGTAGATGCGTGGTACAAGAAGTAACCAATTACAAAATAACTGGTGCGTCAGCGGCAACCAGTGGTATTGCGCAAGAAAAGGCGATGTCCGTATNGTTACTTAGTCCTGAGTGGCTTGGTCAAAGACGGACACGGCACCAGCAGCCGATGGAGGTATAACAACAGCCGAGGCGTGTATATAGTATTGAAGTCTACTGTCTGCTCCGATTTTTACGCGAGAAGTCACTGGCCCTAGTTATCACAACTGACACTTTGGAACCTACAGGAAGGTTTTCAGTAGATCCGTGGTACAATAAGTAACCAATTACAAAATAACTGGTGCGTCAGCGGCAACCAGTGGTATTGCGCAAGAAAAGGCGATGTCCGTATTGGTACTAACTTCTGTATTTGTACAGGAATGACCATTATTTTACCAGCTATGCAACATGTCAGATGTGAACGAGTAAACTCGGGATAACATGTTAAGATGATAATTCGGGATGGAAATGGTTAGGTAGTCTGTGACGGTGTAAAGTTTTCTACAGAATGGTTCATGATTTAGACGCACTGGTGCTTTCTGTTTGCTACCGGCTCGTAGTTACAAGCAGCGTGTCTACAAAAACCGTTTAGTTGAATATTAACCCCTTTCATGTCCATTGTAGACAATCTTCAGCGTGTTGCACAGGAAGCTTCTATTTGACCGGTGCTGTACTCTGCGAGTCTCAGTGCCCAGTGATCTTCCCTATGGGTAACTGATTCCTAAACCATGCTACTGCGCTACGTGATGACTGGTTCATATCACTATAGCAGAGCACAAAGACTACAGCTTATTGGTTGTGATAAGTACGTCCAGTGACTTTTCGCGTGAAAATCGGAGCACACAGTAGACTTCAATACTATACACTAGAGATGAAACGAATATCCGGTTACTATCCGTTATCCGGCCTATCCGGCCCTTTGTTCTATTTCGGCCGGATACCGGATAGTGAGTCAATATTCGGTTCGGCCGGATACCGGATAGTACAAAAATATCAAAGTTGGATTAAATTTTTGCAATAAATGCAACTACTGTCCACATTAGATAGGTATAATATTTAATCCATTCTAAAATTCATGCCAAACAAATGAAAATCAATAAGT
>NQII01001434.1:276234-500510 GCA_002778355.1 Clitarchus hookeri | reverse complement strand
TAGGTGTTAAAAAAAATTCTTCTCTCTCTCTCTCTATATATATATATATATATATATATATATATATATATATATGTGTGTGTGTATGTGTGTGTGTGTCTTGACATATTTGCATCACTTACTATAAATAAATTACTTTAATTATTTACCGTTAATATAACTTAACTTTGGCATGCTGTTGTTAACTTGTGATATTATCATTATGCCTGATAGTTGAAGTAGTCAGTAAGGAGGACATTTAATCCCAGCCTATTGTTTCTAAACTTTGTGATCAAAAGACACACACACTAAAACAACCGGATCTACTCACTACTTTGGTCCCCTCCTATCTGGCGAATTACGTATTGCTGGAATCGTTATGTATCCTTGTATGCAGGTCGTCGGACCGACGTGACGACCCAATTTTGGTTTCAATCGATTAAATGGTTGGCAAGATATGATATTGCGCCTAAAAATTTTAATGGCCGACACATTGAAAATAAGCATCTGGCATGATCGAAAACAATAAAAATCACATTTCCTTACAAAATGTTAGAGCTAGGCCTCAGGCCGGTTTCCAGAACATTCAGTTTGGCATTATTTAGTATTACCAACTGAGGCAATTGAAAATCGACGATAGGTACTTAACACATGAACGTGTTTCTGGACTTAATGCCATGAGATTGTATCATATAAGTCACGGTTGGTTGTTCGCCGCCCCGCTATAAACAACTGGAAACGACATACTTCAATCATTTTTAGCCTGGTTTCCGAAGGAAAAAAAGGTTGATGAGATCACTTTTCTTTGTGTGTGTATGTTGGGTTGTTTTTTATAAAATAGGGGAAGCTTTTTCACTTTTTTAAATGCTCTTGGGCCGTTTGACTTTCCTATCAACAGAAGGGGTATTTTATAGCTTCCCGTAGAGTTCGCACAGTTTAGCGCCGTAACACGGTCTTTACTAACTTTATGTCCTGGAGCACTACACCTCTTTTAGATGTTAAAATGGGTTTAGGCAGAGCTTTCCAAACAAGACCAGCTTCATCGGCGTTGTACAAAAACTCAGGATCGTAGGAGTCTGCTACAACTTTACATTTTTCAATAAAATCTTCTGCAGCTTTGGAGTCTGCTGATATCTTCTCGCCCCTTAAATCTAATTCAAGAACACTGTGCCTGGACTTAAAATTTCTTAGCCAGCCGTTACTTGCTTTATAAGATGAACAACCAAGCTTCTGAGCTAAGATCTTAGCTTTTTCACAAAAAATCGGACCCAAAATTAGGTTTCCCATAGAACGTTGCTGAAAAAAACCACTTAAAAACGGCATCTTCTAAATTTTTGTTTGTTGCTGCCTTCATTGATTTTCTTGAAGAACTTCCATCTTCGTTTTCAAGCACTAACACGAAGTTTAAAAGTGTAGGTTTACTCCTTTTAATGTCTGAAATCGTTGATTGTCCAACACCGTATATCTCGGCCAACTGTTTACCCGTAACTCCTTTATCTGATTGCTCTATAATTTTTAATTTATCCGCTAACGATAACACAACACGTTTTCTTTTAGAAGCCATGGCGAATGACGAAACACACTAACAAACAAAACAACGCACCGACGCCGTCACGAACAAAACACGGTCACGCTGACTGACTAATCAAAACGAACAGTAACAGGTGGGCCGGGCTGGACACCTGGCGACGGACGACAGCCAATAATAGAACTGCACTATGAGACGGTGACTCATCATCCCAATAATGTTCGGCGCCTACACTAGCTTCGCGGAGGTAAGGACAATAGCGCGAGTAGACAGAATAATTATTTTGTGAATTCGGATAATCAGCGATTCGGATAGTCGGAGTTCGGATAGTTGGAGTTCTACTGTATTTGTGTGTGTGTGTAAATGTGTGTACTGCCTTCTCAATTTTTGAATGTGTGAACCGAGTTTCACCAAACTCGGTACACATATAGTACTAAGTAAGGAGACCTGAGTTTTATAGTTTTTAACCACGTGGGTAACTTACTTTGAAAATGGCTGCCATTGTAATATTGAGGGTGATATTTCATATCCCGAGAACTATTCAATCGGTTTAAACCAATTTTGCACGTTGAAATGGCATCATCTTAATATAGAATTTAAAGATAAATATTGTAGTTGGTCAGCCATTTTGGAAGATAGTACCAAATGAAAAATAAAGCATGTACATTATATCTCAAAAACTACTCAAACAGTTCCTACCAAATTTGGCACGTAAGTAATACTATGGTAGGCAATATAAACGGATGTATTAAAAATAATGAGGCACTGAATTTTAAAATGGCGACCATACAAGTATTTTAGATTTATTAAGTATAATTAACCATACGGTTCCACAAATTTCAATGGAATTTTGTATGCTGACATTATCTATTACAAGCACCTTATATGCTAAAATAATAACTATTTTTGTAAACCATTTTATAAGATAGCATAATATGTAATTATAAAGTTTTATGTCATTTCTCGGGAAACAATTGACCAATTCCTACGAAATTTGGCAAGCAAGACGCACTGCAGCAGACGAAGTAAGCATACATGTCTAAAGATTGTCGGATACTGGTTTTCAAAATGGCGGCTATATAGCTATTTTATCTTTGTATCTTATATCGTCAAATATGTACAACTTTGTATGCTCGGAGTATATATTACAACCATCAAATGTATCCACACAAAATCTCTTTTCTACACTAATTTTGTAAGCTATTATTACACGACTAATTAAAATATGAATGCAGCCATATCTCCGCAAATTCCAACAGATTTTTCACCAAATTTGGCAAACAAGTAGCAGTACGGCAGACCATGCTAAATAATATATTTTATGTGATTCAGGTACTTAGTTTAGAAATGGCGACCATATAAAAATTTTAATTATGTATGTTATGTCAACGAAACTACGAAATAAATTTCCTCTCAAATTTGTATGGTGAAAGCGTCCTATACATACATCAAATTTGTATATAGAGTGTAATTTGTCTTAAATTTTGTAAGTTAGCCCCGCATAAAAAATAAATTTTTCGTGTCATATCTCGAGAAAAAATCAGCCAATTTATTCCAAATTCAGCGAAGTTGTACTGTGGCAGGCCATTATAATGCAAAGGTTTTAAGTGTGCAAGAGTCTTATTTTCAGAATGGTGGCTATAAAAACATTTTAGCTTAGTGTCCTATATTTACGAAACTATGTAAACTATTTTAAACTAATTATGGTTACTGGTAGCATCAACGACAATAAACGAATGTGCTAATACATAACCGTTCTGTCCCCCATTTTATGAAGACTATAAATTAAAAAAAGTGTAGGTTTTGTGCCATATCTCGAGGACAAATCGACCTATTTTTACGTTATTTGCCATGCAAGTAGGGCTACAGTATGGCATGTAAACTAATATGTTTTAGGTGCGGCAGGCTTTTTTTAATAGCGTTACTATAAATATTCACGTAAGTATGTTATAATTATTAAATATTCCTCAAAATTAGATCTAACGTTGAACACTAACAGTATGCATTAGAAGCATCGCTTATGCATACAGAAGTACCCTTTTTTCCCATTATATTGGTAAATACTGCAATGTGAGAAAGAAGAACATTGTGCTATATTTCGAGAACCATTAAAATTATTTCCACAAAATGTTGCACAATATCAGTGCTACATTAGGCCATGTAAAGTCACATGATATCAAATGGGGTCAGACATTAATTTTCGAAACTGCAGCTATATAAATATTTTGTTAAATGTGGCATACCTATTTAACAATTTAATGAAAATATAACAAACATTGTATGCTGACAGTATATGTTGGAAGCATAGTATACAGATATTTTTTCAGGCAATTTTGTAAGACAGCACCAATTAAGAAAATGAGGTTTTTATGCCTTATCTCGGGGATCAATCAAACGATCTCCACCTCATTATACACATACGTTGCGCTAATCTTGCGTGTTTAAAGTGCCTTACACACTTATTTTAAAAATAATGGCCCTTAAATAGTTGACGTTAGTGAACCCTATCATGCAAAACATTACACTGATTAAGTCCGAAATTTATGTTCCGAATCGTACACCCGTTTTGCAGTTGATAAAAAATCTATCGTTTTTACGAGGTTTTCTTGGTTCGAGTCCCAGGTAAGGCAGATTTGTATTTGAAATTATCTCGGTACTGTTATGTTTCTGATTAATGATATCATTGTCAATTAGACATACATACATACATATTATCAAAGCTTTTAAGCTATTCATTAAAAACACTTTGTACCCATGTAGAGAAAAGTAGGCTCATTAGTTATATCAGTAACGTATTGTTATTTACAGAAGCTTATGCGAAAAACCTATGCGAATATTCCATGTGTAACATTATCTGTAATAATGTTAGTTATTTCAGACTTAAATAGCTGTGAATACAAATATAGAACATTGTTTTTTTATAAGCTTACTTCCGAATTAAATTAAAGTTTACGAGAACACTGTCTCTTAAACGGTTGTGTGTGTATGTATTTGAGTATGAGCGTGTATGTGTCCACCGATACATATTTTGAAAACGCGCTCACCGTATTTCACGAATCTCGGTACACATATTATACATAATTAAAAGATCTTACATTTGTAATTTTTGAAAACGCCGGGCGCTCACTTACAAAATTGCAACCATTTTTATATTTACGAAGACAAATACACTGCAGAGCCAAAAAAAACTTGTATAGGCGTGCGCATGCAAATAACACAGGTATGGAACAAATCAGAAAAAGGCGATGTGGTCGGCATCGCTTATATAAGACAACAAGCGTCTGGCAAAGTTGCTAGATCGGTTACTGTTGCTACAATGGCAGGTTATCAAGATTTAAGTGAGTTTGAACGTGGTGTTATAGTCGGCGCACGAGAGATGGGACATAGCATCTCCGAGGTAGCGATAAAATTTGGATTTTCGCGTACGACCATTTCACGAGTGTACCGTGAATATCGGGAATCCGGTAAAACATCAAATCTTCGACATCGCTGCGGCCGGAAAAAGATCGTGAACGAACGGGACAAACGACGACTGACGAGAATCATTAAACGTGACAGACGTGCAACCCTTTCTCAAATTGGCGCAGATTTCAATGCTGGGGCATCAACAAGTGCCAGCGTGCGAACTATTCAACGGACCATCATTGATATGGGCTTTCGGAGCCGAAGGCCCACTCGTGTACCGTTGTTGACTGCACGACACAAAGCTTTACGCCTCGCCTGGGCCCGCCAACACCGCCATTGGACTGTTGATGACTGGAAACACGTTGCCTGGTCTGACGAGTCTCGTTTCCAATTGTATCGGGCGGATGGACGTGTACGGGTATGGAGACATCCTCATGAATCCATGGACCCTACATGTCAACAGGGGACTGTTCAAGCTGGTGGAGGCTCTGTCATGGTATGGGGCGTGTGCAGTTGGCGTGAAATGGGACCCCTGATACGTCTAGATACGACTCTGACAGGTGACAGATACGTAAGCATCCTGTCCGATCACCTGCACCCATTCATGTCCATTGTGCATTCCGACGGACGTGGACAATTCCAGCAGGACAATGCGACACCCCACACGTCGAGAGTTGCTACCGAGTGGCTCCAGGAACACTCTTCTGACTTTAGACACTTCCATTGGCCACCTAAATCACCAGACATGAACATTATTGAGCATATCTGGGATGCCTTGCAACATGCTGTTCAGAAGAGATCTCCACCGCCTCGCACTCCTATGGATTTGTGGACTGCCCTGCAGGATTCATGATGTGAATTGCCTCCTGCATACCTTCATACATTAGTCGAGTCCATGTCACGTCTTGCGGCACTTCTGCGTGCTCGCGGGGCCCTACACGATATTAGGCAGGTGTACCAATTTTTTTTGGCTCTTCAGTGTAATATCTCGGCAACCATTCAACCGATTGTATCTTGGTAGTGCATAAAGAGATGTATGTTGTTGGTCAGCTATTTTTTAAGATACCAGCGTATGAAAAATAAAGCATTTGAGTCAAATGTCGAAAATTACAAAAACCATTCTCGCCATAATTGGGACGTATGTAACACTATGGCAGGCCATTAGGCAAATGCCATTTAAATATATTATGCACCTATTTTCAAAAAGACGGATACACAAATATTTTAGTCTCATTTGGTATATCTACCATACCTTTCGACAGATTTTGTATGCTATATATATTTATTACAAGATTCATACTTGCCGACACATAGCCACTTTTGTCCTTCATGTTGTAAGATAATGCTGCATTAATAAATAGAGATTTCATGTCATTTCCAGAGGAAACTATTGATCGAGTACTACAAAATTTGGCAAATGAGTGGTACTGCAGCAGGTAATGTAAAGTGATATATTTGGAGTAGGTCACACTACTTTTGAAATTGGCGGACACACAGCAATTTAATCTTATTAAACTATATCGTTGAAACCATGTAATTAATTCCATCTGAACTTTGTATGTTGGCAGTATTTATTACAACAAACAAATGAAGGGTACAGGGGCAAAAATATGAATGTCCGTGTTTGCTAGTTTTGAGTAAACTTCGATAGAAGCTATAAACTCCTCCCCTGGAAGTGTTACTTCCGAGGCCAGTTATTTCGGACCCTAAACTCCTTTAACCGTATTTTTTTGTATGCCGCTGACAATTCTCTATCAGATGACACCATAATCTCATTTTATGTAAATATGGACACTAATCCTTTTTACCCTCTACCCTTCAAATGAGTCCAAACGATATCCTTTCTGTCCGCCACATTGTAAAATAGCATCACATTACCAATTAATATTTTTATGTAATAACTCTGAATAAAAAGTCCCGCCAAATTTGGCCGACAAGTTGCACTACAGCAGGCCATGTAAAATTATGTGCTTTGAGTGGCCCAAGCAGATTTTGTAATGGCTGCCATATTCAAATTTTAACTTAGTAGTTTTTATCTGCGAAACTACTATACTAATATCAACTTAACGTTGCATTCTGGCAACCTCTATTATAACCATCAAATTATTTTTAAACAAAGCTTCATTTCTCTGCCATTCTGTAAGACACCCTCACATTAAAAAATTAAGTTTTTATATCATACATCGGAAAAAAATCAAACGATTCACACGAAATTTTACGAAAAAGTTTTACTGTGATAGGCTATATTAAATTGTATGTTTAAAGTGTTCAAGGCACTTAATTTAAGAATGGCGGCTATGTATACACATTAGCTTAGTGTACTATATCTACAAATATATGTAACCGACTTTATCTTATTTTTGTATACCGGCAGTGTCTATGACAATAATCGAATACGCTTATAAATAACCCTTTTTTCCTCAATTTATGAACACTAATACATGCAAAGTTGTAGGATTTATGACACATTTCGAATATTAATAAACCAATTTACACAAGTTTTTCATGCAAGTAGTGCTACATTAGGGTATGAAAACTAATGTGTGTTAGGTGCAGAAGACCATTTTTATGGCAATCATAAAAATTATTTGGGTTAGTATGTTATATCTATTAAATAATTCAACCAAAATTTAACCAAATTTTGTACATTTACAGTATTGATTAGAAGCGTTAGTTAGATAAAGAGATTATTTTTTACCGGTCTATTTGCAAAATAACGCTTGGTGAGATAATTAAACATTTTGCCATATTTACAGAAAAATTCAAAACATTTTCACCAAATTTTGCACACCATTAGTGCTACAAAAGGCCATGTAAACTTCCATTATTATGTAGGGTCAGAAAATGATTTTTAAAATGGTGGCCATTTAAATAATTTGACAACTTCGCATATATGTTAATAAATTCCACCAAATTCATCTAAATATTTCATGTAGTCAGCAACTGTTAGAAGTTTCATATAAAAAACCTATTTTAACGCAATTTTGTAAGACAGCATAAAAAAAAAATGTTCCTGTGCCACATCTCAAGGACCATAACCGATTTCCAACAAATTCTTCACACAAGTTCCGTTACAGTAGGCCATGGAAGCTTACATGTCCTAAGTGACTAAGACACTGGTTTTTATAAAGACATTCCCCGTGAATATTTAAGGTTAGTAAACCCTGTCATTCAAAATATTAGACTGATTACATCCGAAGTTGAATATTAGAATACGACCTTTTTAATGCAGTTAATTGCATGCTAGCTTATAGTACGAGGTTTTCTGAGTTCGGATCCCAGGTTATCACATGTGTAATTGTAAATGTCTCACAACTGTTGCATATGTTCCTGGTTTCATCTGTAGTTATTTTACTGTTAATGAGACGTCTTGGCCTGCGTATCATTTAAGGTTTTAAGAAGTTTATTAAAATTATTTGCACTTATGCAGAGGAAAGAATGCTCGTTTTTTATATCCGTAAGTTCTTGTTTTCGAACTGTGATTTGACACATCTCTGTTGGTAATTTGTTTTGGTAATTTCATAACTGGTATTTTTATGTCCCTTTTTACACTACTTTTCAAAGGAAAGAAAGGGTTATGAGATCTCTATCCTGTATGTGAGTGTATATATATATATATATATATGTGTGTATGTTTTTTCATGTATGCGTCTGTTTGTGTTTCTCCCTTAAATATAGAAGTTAGTAAGGGTATCTGTCTTTATAATATTCGTCCACGTGTGTCTCTTGCTTTCATAGTGACCATTTTAATATTTATGGTGATAAGTCGCACGTCATGAAACAATGAACTGATTTTAACTAAATTATGCATGTCTACAGTACATTATAAAATCTTTGAACTTAAAAATATATGTCGTTGTTGGTAAACCGTTTTGTAAGATAGCACCAGATAAAAATACAACTTCTTGAAAACTATTGCACCAATTCTCGACATGTTTGGCAAGTAAGGAACACTATGGTATGCCATGTAAATGTATGCAATTTAAATTTATTCCGCACTTCTTTCCTAAATGGTGGCCACATAAATATTTTAGATGTATTTGATATATCTACTATATCATGAGAGCAATTTAGAATACATTTTGAATTCTGAAAGTATCTATACAAACACCATCAATGGCAACACATATCCACTTATGTCCACCATTTTCTAAGATAGCGCTACATGAATATATAAAGATTTTATGTCATATCTAGAGGAAAAATTTTACAATTCCTCCCAAAGTTAGCAAACCAGTAATTCTGCAGCCGGTTACGTAAACTGATGTGTTTTCATTAGGTCAGGCACTCTATCGTCAAACAAATGTAATTCAATCCAACTGAACATTCTATACTGGCAGTTTATTTTACAACTTTGAATGAGTCTACACGGAGCATCTTTTGTCGGTCATTTTATAAGAAAAAACCACACGATTAAATAAATTTTTATTTTATATCTCGGGAATCGATTAATCCATTCCTACTAAATTTGGGAAACAAGTAGTACTGATACAGGTTTTGTTAAGTGGTACGTTTTAAGTGGGCCAGATACTTATATTCAAAATGGACATAGCCATTTATACTTATGCTCTATTGTCGAAATCATACAATTATTTCCAACTTAACATTGAATGCTAGCAGTATTAAAACCATCAAATTTGTCCACATACAAATTATTTGTCCGCCATATTGTAAAAAAGCATTAGATAACAAATTATAATTTGTATGTACTTCCGCCAAAAAAACAACAGATTCTCACCAAATTTGGCAAACAAATAGAACTGTGTCTCGTAATGTCAATTTGTGCTAAAATGTTTCAAACCCTTTTCAAAATCGCGGCCATTTAATAACTTTAGCTCAGTAGGTTATATTTACTAAACTGCGAAACAAATTTTAACCGAATTTTGTATATTGGCAGTATCTATTAAAACATCAAATTTCCCTATACAGAGACATATTTATCCGTTATTTTGTGAGAAAGACCCACATGGAAAAATAAAATGTTTATGTCATATCTCGACAAAAAAATTGAACTTATTCATACTAAATTTGGCGAAGATGTACTGTAGTAGGCCATATCAAAAAATATGTTTTGAGTAGGACATTCACTTATTTTCAGATTGTCAGCTATATTAAAATTTAACTTAGTGTGATATATCCACAAAAAATATACAATCTAATTTATCTTAACTTTATGAACTGGAAATAACCCTTCGGTACACTGCTTTTAATATCGTCACAAAAAAGTGGAATTGGAAGTGGCTTATTAACTTCCCCTGGTGTTATTCCTGAAGGCTTATCAGGAGATGGTTAAAAAAAAATAACTTTTAATACCTTTAGTAAAAATAGTTTAGCGTTCAACAGTAAACTGAAAAAAACATGGGGTGTGGCTGTGTCGGGGACACGGCCATTTGTTTTGCGTGAATACGTCTACGTTTTTAAGTTCCTGGCACCGCTTCACTCGATCATATGTGTTTTCATGGGTATCACTCGATTGCTCTTGAGATGCTCTTTCCAACCGTATACGTTTTTTGTATTTCGACTTGGCTTTTTGACGAGTATAGGTCAATATTGTGTTAAGTTTTCAATTTTTTTTTATTTAAACTCATACAATTTCACCGTAACCACGCTACACAAATGTTTTATACACTCAATCGATTTATCTCGACGAGAGCTGTTGATTAAAACTTAAATGAGCGTCGTAACTACTCTGCGTCAAAAGTTATAGTACGCGAAATTTATGAGACGCGGCGAAACGAACTCAAAATGACGGTGCCCCCACCACCGCCGCGCGCGACGCTTCGCATGTCCTCACTCAACGTAGCAAATTCTTGATTCTTTGGTAATCGAGTGGTATAATTGAATTTTAGATGTATTCGATAGATTCGGAGCTGCAATGCCAAACCGTTACCCCCGATTTTGTTATCATTAGATTTGTGGATTGCCCAGTATGGTTGCAAATTTAAAGACGTATTCACTTCAAAACTAGCTTATGACGTAACTTAAGCTATCACCCATGTATTACCTAGGATCCTTACCCAGAACCTCCCGCACCGCAAACCAACGGTGCACCAACAGACTGCGCCACGGGAGATCGGTACCAATATTAGTGGTTTAATGACAGTGCTCGAGGACGAATCAACCATTTATACATAAATTGTAACACAATTTGTGCCACAGTAATGTAGTATTACAAATTTAGATTAGTATGTTAAATCCATCAAAGAGTACAACAAAGTTAAACCAAATTTTGTACACTAACGGTATTCGTTTGATCCTCTTTTGCAGTTTTTTTTTTTTTTTCAAAATAAGGCTAGGTGAGAATATTTTAACATTTTTACATATTTTTGGAAAAATCAACAAATTTATACAATTATTGCACACCAACAGTTCTACAGAATATTATAAAATTTTCCATCATTTAAGTAGGTTCACACATTGATTTTCAAAATGGTGGCCATATAAATATTACAAGTTTGTCATATATTTTAAAACTATTTAACCAAATTCAACCGAAATGTTATGCTGATAGTATTNTATAAATATTACAAGTTTGTCATATATTTTAAAACTATTTAACCAAATTCAACCGAAATGTTATGCTGATAGTATTTATTAGAGGCATCGTATACATAATTTAATTGTTATGCAGCTTTTTATGATGGCACCAAATGAGAAAATTAAGATTTAGTGACATATCTCAGGAACCAAAACAGCGATTTCCAACAAATTCTTCACTCAAGTAGCGCTACGGTAGGCACATCTATCATACGTGTTTAGAGAGGCCCAAACTCTTATTTTCGAAATGACGGTCCTTTAAATATTTCANAGTAGGCACATCTATCATACGTGTTTAGAGAGGCCCAAACTCTTATTTTCGAAATGACGGTCCTTTAAATATTTCAGGTTACTGAACCCTATTATTAAAAACATTTCACTGATGATATTCGAAGTTGATGCCCCGAATCCTACCTCCATAATGAAGTTGATTGCACGCTATCACATGGTAGACTACGACATCTTCTGGGTTCGAATCCTTGATAAGTTATGTGTGTAGTTGTAATTGTCCCAGTACTGTTATATATTTCTGGTTTCATGTTTTATGGTTATATCAGTAACTTCTTGTTTGTAATGTGGAAATTAAAGACATACATTTAAATGACGAATTTGTGTTTGAACAGCATAACTGCAACTTCGTGATTATCTATTGTTGTTGCATATATTTATACAAATACAAAAATCTAAAATATTTTGCTGTCCTTGTAATTCATAATACCAATGTGAAAACACAACAAGTATGNTATACAAATACAAAAATCTAAAATATTTTGCTGTCCTTGTAATTCATAATACCAATGTGAAAACACAACAAGTATGTAGTTTTTCATTTGTGCAGTGTGCACCAATATAACTGAATACATCACCTTATTTTATGTCATGTTAATAAAAATGTGTTATCCTTCCTCATATTTCAATGAAATTAATTTTAATATATGTTTGCATTTGTAAGAATTCCCTTAAATAAGCATTTGAACCAATTTGTATTCCCTACATGTTTGTTGTATTGTAAATTTTGCAAATTNTATAAATATTACAAGTTTGTCATATATTTTAAAACTATTTAACCAAATTCAACCGAAATGTTATGCTGATAGTATTAATTAGAGGCATCGTATACATAATTTAATTTTTATGCAGCTTTTTATGATGGCACCAAATGAGAAAATTAAGATTTAGTGACATATCTCAGGAACCAAAACAGCGATTTCCAACAAATTCTTCACTCAAGTAGCGCTCCAGTAGGCACATCTATCATACGTGTTTAGAGAGGCCCAAACTCTTATTTTCGAAATGACGGTCCTTTAAATATTTCAGGTTACTGAACCCTATTATTAAAAACATTTCACTGATGATATTCGAAGTTGATGCCCCGAATCCTACCTCCATAATGAAGTTGATTGCACGCTATCACATGGTAGACTACGACATCTTCTGGGTTCGAATCCTTGATAAGTTATGTGTGTAGTTGTAATTGTCCCAGTACTGTTATATATTTCTGGTTTCATGTTTTATGGTTATATCAGTAACTTCTTGTTTGTAATGTGGAAATTAAAGACATACATTTAAATGACGAATTTGTGTTTGAACAGCATAACTGCAACTTCGTGATTATCTATTGTTGTTGCATATATTTATACAAATACAAAAATCTAAAATATTTTGCTGTCCTTGTAATTCATAATACCAATGTGAAAACACAACAAGTATGCAGTTTTTCATTTGTGCAGTGTGCACCAATATAACTGAATACATCACCTTATTTTATGTCATGTTAATAAAAATGTGTTATCCTTCCTCATATTTCAATGAAATTAATTTTAATATATGTTTGCATTTGCAAGAATTCCCTTAAATAAGCATTTGAACCAATTTGTATTCCCTACATGTTTGTTGTATTGTAAATTTTGCAAATTNCAAGAATTCCCTTAAATAAGCATTTGAACCAATTTGTATTCCCTACATGTTTGTTGTATTGTAAATTTTGCAAATTTTCAAATCACAGATATGTCAAGGCAAATTGATTCATTGTGTTTCAAACCTGCAAGAAAACGTTACAAAGTTGTGATATTTACATATATAACTATAAATATTAGTATAGTTGGTAGCAGATGTGCACTCGCAAGACGCATAAACTTCGTAAATCCAGTTCCCGCTGTACTACATGGAAGATAATTATTACTCCATGGGTCAATGCGACCTCGTATACATACACATCATTTCTGCAACAAAATTACATTACTGAATTAAGATAAGCCTCCACGAAAACGTCTAAACATTATAAACCACGCTATAACAACTTTGTAACTAATGCAAGTAGTTAAAAAAAACCTATGCAGAATTTACAAAGGAATTGCGAGTTTGACAAGGTTGATAGGATATTCCTAACAAACGCACAAAGCCCAGTCAGTGATTGCAAGCCACGTCATCAATTGTGTCAACTTACCTTCCAAGTTGTAACTCGTCCTGCCACTAATGTTGAAATTTTACCGTCGTAGCAGACGGGCACACAAATATAATAATTTTTGCACACTCGTTATACATATGTTATCTTCTTTTGTGATGTAAGGTCTGTAAATAAAGAAAACACGAATAGAAAAATTTTGTCCACATATGAATAGTTGGTTCTGCAGAATAAATTCAGGGTGATGTAATTACTGCCAATGAAAAAACCATATTGTCAAATAATGAATATTATACTGAACCCTTAAGGAATAATTAAGTTTTTGTGAAGTAATTAAAATAAATAGACTTTATTCAACATCACATGCATGACAACATAGGATTTCAGTTAATTTTATAACTATGAAAATTTGGCCGACAATGANAATAGACTTTATTCAACATCACATGCATGACAACATAGGATTTCAGTTAATTTTATAACTATGAAAATTTGGCCGACAATGATTCATGTTTGGTAGATCTCTCATAAATGTAGAAAATATCAGTGGTTTGTCTCCAGTGTGTAACTGTACTTGAGTACAATGATGGATAGTTCGTATATGCAAATGTTTCAATTATATTTGTTCATATATCTGCAGTATTGTAACCAAAAATGCGTGCAGTACAAATGCATATAGGCTGTTCACGGTAAAGTGAGCACTTTTGAGGCTTTAGTTAGGTTTTTCCTAACAGCAATATTTTCCGCCACTATTTAAAATAATATTGCCATNTGAGCACTTTTGAGGCTTTAGTTAGGTTTTTCCTAACAGCAATATTTTCCGCCACTATTTAAAATAATATTGCCATGTAAGTAATAAACACAGTGTATATATTCCACCAGGCTCGAAAGTAAACGTCTCATGCTATAATAAAATATATTTATTGAATAGTATTCTAAATGATATGGCTTCAAAAAGNTGAGCACCTTTGAGGCTTTAGTTAGGTTTTTCCTAACAGCAATATTTTCCGCCACTATTTAAAATAATATTGCCATATAAGTAATAAACACAGTGTATATATTCCACCAGACTCGAAAGTAAACGTCTCATGCTATAATAAAATATATTTATTGAATAGTATTCTAAATGATATGGCTTCAAAAAGCGCTCACTATGACGTTAATAGCCTATAATAACCATCATTAGTGTAAGTGTTAACAATGATGTGTTGGAGATTGCCGTAGTTTACATTGCCCCTTACCGTAAACGACTTTGGGTGACGTATATCTGTCGAAGTCGCACGGGTTTATAGGCTATTCATGATAATTTGAGTACTTTTTAAAGCCCTCTCATTCGGAATAATAATCAATAAATGTATTTTATTTTAGCCTTAGACATTAACTTCAGAGTGCGGTGGAATATACGCACGGTGTTTATTACTAACATGGCAATATTGATGTTAAAATGTGGTTCAAGGATAAAAAATGGCGGAAAGGAAAATGTGACTAGGGCCTCCAAAGTGGTAAATTGACCGTGAACAGCCTATAGCTGCGTGTTATCAAGAAGTTTTGGTAGAGGAAGTGTGGGAGGGATGACGCGTGCGCTGCAGGAAGGGAGGTGCAGCTTTTTGACGTTCGCCGGGTCGTTCCGTTGTCGCTCAGCGACTGACTGGTCTGCGACGAGCTACAGACGTGAGCGTGAAGGAACGACCATAGGAACCAACTTGCGCATGTCTGTCGGCCACATACGCGGCGGAAGCATTCCTCGCATATTGATACATTTACACGCACAAGATAGCACTCGCAGAGTCTTATAATTAGAGAAGATGTGTTTTTACAAATGTGTTGGGTCGTGATGGGCGTTAGTAAAAACATATTTATACAAAATATTATGTTAATAAGTCCAGGGAGTATATATATATATATATATGTGAGAATATTAGAATGAGTTCAAAAGGCTGCGTTTCGAAAGGAAAGTAGGCTAAAAAGTATGGTAAATAATTTTACTTCTTCAGTTGTATAGAAAATTATTGAAACAAAATATATGGTTTTATTTCTCCTTTTATTTCACTTCTTACCTATTTGAAAACCAGGTTAATTAATTCATTTAATATTTTCGGACTCAACTATTACGTGGAGCCCTTCAGTAATATGACCGGATCTGCTAAAACCTGTTCTTGTCGTGATAATAGGTGTATTATTTCAAGGAAATTATCTTTGAAATGAGTGCAATCATCAGTTAACATATGTTCGCTTTACTGTAAATCATCTGTAACTAGTGTAATAATCACGCCTACAAAACGCCTGAGAAATTTATGCTAATAATCAACTGCATATTTATATCCCGCAATTGTTCTGATTCGACTGGCATTCCTTCCTGCCATCAATAGTATACTTCACATGAAATCGAATTACGTTGTGAATGTTTATGGTATTTAATGTTGTGCCCAATGTGAGACTAATAAACTATTCCCTTTGTAAAACTCAAATAACTACTTTAACTATCAAAAGCGAACATAGTTGGCAAAAACAGATATTTCGAACGTTTTATTATCGCAATCACTCATGTTTTAATAGAAATAGGGTTTTCTGTGTTTCTGGAAGTACCACATTTCATTAAAGACCTGTGCACATTCCGCCCCTCTTTGTATTTAGGGAATGATCCTTTAGATAGTTGAGGACCTTATTTAATATTACTTTCTTTTGCTCAGCCGTAAGGTTGCTTTCGAAGTTCCCCTTATCAGAAGAACTTCACTTATTTTGCTGATTGAGTATATTTTTTAGTCAGTATTATCAATACCATGCATGTAAATATATTGTAACTGTACATGTAAAATAGACGTAGAAGTAGGCGTTACATCATCCGTAATTGTAAGAGGCAGCAGGTGTTGCAGCTTCCTCGTATTGCAGTGGTTCACTTGACCTGTGATAGTTGGCGCGACGTTTTAAGTCACTGAAACTCGTGTCAGTTTTCATAAATATTATGATACTTTTTTCACGTGTTTTAACACACACTGTTCCACATTTTCCTTTATTTCTTTGCTTCCTTTCACGAATTCAACCAAACTTAACATTTTAGGCACGATCATTTATTGCTAATTATACCAATTACGCAATACAGCACATCTCATTCACTCATTGCCAATATTTATTAAAACCCGTACACTTCAGTAAAAAAAGTAACTAAAAATTAAATGATAAAAGCGAACTAAAAGAATGACCATACGGTGATTGTTTTAAACAAAGAGGACGAGGTATATCATTTCATTGGCATTCTCTGGCTCGCACATCAAGGAAGAATCTTCATTTTCCCTTTCCACTTCTGACGCGCCATCTGTCCTTCTATTGTTTGTGTTTGGTAGTTTAAAATAAGCACTCAAACGAAAGCAGCGTTCATTTTCTTAACAATTTACTTGTTGTAACTCGAAATCCGAAGTGGGATACCGTATAGTCTGACAAAACGCCAACGCCGCTGGCTCATATGGTACATTAGTACACATATATAATTTTTAATACCAATTTTTATGCACCAAATTTTATAAATAGCAAAATATATATATGGTAATAAAATTTTCCATATAACTTTTTTTTTACGCAGATTCCTTCACTAATTATGGTGTTATAAAATTAGTATACTTTTGCAACGCATACTTTTCTATTACAGGTTAATTCGATTATCAAGAAATTTATAAAATGTCGTAAAATATAAATTTACACCAAAATGCATTACTTTTCTTGTAATTAAGATATTCTTAAACTCTTAAATTTATTTTTTAGATTACGTCAGGATATATTACAGAAAAATATATCAAGTATGTTCAACCATATGTTTAGAACTATACCCACTTTATCTTAAATCATTTTATGGTCTTAAACTTTTGGTGGGACCTGTATGTCCTACAGTATAATTCGTTAGGGAGGTAGGTGCCCTTGAAAATGGATATTTAAATGATTTAATTCAAGATAATACAACCTACTTGATAAGAAAAACAATTCCGTGAATAATGTTGACGTGAATCAAAATATTAAATCTGCTAACGGTTGTTGGGTAATATCATTCCTTTTCACGGAGAAAATATGGGGTGCCATGTTGGCGTATGTTGCTTTTAATGACATCATAACCATGTGTACAGTAATGTACAAGAAAACGTGGACTTTGTTTTAATTCTCTTAGGGGATTGGTGGTTGTCGAGAAAACAGAAAAAGTTTGTAAGAGTACCTAGCAGGCAATAAACTATACCCTCATAAACATTGTCTGCTTTCTCGACAACCATTAGCCTGACAGATTAACACCATGCCAAAGTTTTATGTACGTTAATATATACATGATTATGACGTCATTAACTGCGATTAAAATTCCAGTTTCATACATTGTATTCACGGAATTGTTCTTTAATAGCTACAATGTTTCATTATTTTGAATTAAAGCCATTTCAAATATCGATTTTCGATAGTATTTACATATCTTACAATTGAGTNCAATGTTTCATTATTTTGAATTAAAGCCATTTCAAATATCGATTTTCGATAGTATTTACATATCTTACAATTGAGTGTAGAACATAGGTCTTTAAGTGTTTAATGTCATTTCTAGCCTACTTTACGAAGGTAAGAAAGCCTTATGAGATCACTTTACTTTGTGTGTGTGCGTGCGTGTGTTCGTATAGGTGTGTGTANTTACGAAGGTAAGAAAGCCTTATGAGATCACTTTACTTTGTGTGTGTGCGTGCGTGTGTTCGTATAGGTGTGTGTATTTTTGAACACGTCCACCGAATTTCACCAAACTCGGTACACAAATAGTTTTTAGTAACGGCACTTGACTTTTGTGCTTTTCGACCACGCACGTCCCTTAATTTCAAAATGACGACTATTTGAGTATTTAGGCGAATATGTAATATCTCGGGAACTATTCGACCGGTTTAAACCAAATTTTGTTTGCTGGTAGAGCGTCATATATGTATTACATTTTGAGATGTATGTTGTTGTTCGTCCGCCATGATGGAAAATAGCACCAAATGAAAAACAAAGATGTTATATTATTCCTCGGAAACTATTAAAGCAATTCTCGTCCAATTTGGCATGTAAATAATTATATTATAGGCCAGGTAAAATGAAGTAATTGAGCTTGATTAGTTACTTATTTTTTAAATTGTGGCGATACAAATATTTACGGTTTGTTAGAACTGTTTATCCGATTTCGACTACATTTTGTATACTCAAGGTGTATATTTCAACCATCGTATGTGCAAACACATAGCCACGTTCGTCAGCCATATTCTAAGATATTACCACACGAATAAATATAGTTTTTATGTCATACATAGGTAAAAGATTACCCGATTCCTACCAAAATTGGCGTACGTGTATTACTGCAGCAGGTGATGTTTAATTGTATGTTTTATGTATACCAGACACTTATTATTAAAATTGTAGCCAAATAACCTTCTTATCCTAGAATGCTATATCGTTGAAACCATGTAATCATTTCAAACGGAATTTTGTATGCTTGCAGTAGATATAACATCTATCAAATGTATCTAAACCAAGCATATTTTGTCAGCCATTTTTTCAAATAGATAGCAACATACGAATAAAAAAGGTTTTTATATGTCATATCTCGGGAAACAATTGACTGATTCCCNTTTTCAAATAGATAGCAACATACGAATAAAAAAGGTTTTTATATGTCATATCTCGGGAAACAATTGACTGATTCCCATTCAATTTGGTATACAAGTAGTACTGTGCCAGTTAATATAATCTGGTATGTTTCAAGTTCATCGGAAACTTATCTTAAAAATGGTTGACATGTAACCATTTTAGATTAGAATGCCATATATTCGAAAAAATTTAATTAATTCCATTTAATCTTTGCATACTGGCAGTAGCTACTACTTGTATTAACTGCCTACACAGGGTACATATTNTTAATTAATTCCATTTAATCTTTGCATACTGGCAGTAGCTACTACTTGTATTAACTGCCTACACAGGGTACATATTTTGTCTACCATTTTGAAAGATAACACCATAGGAATATATTAATATTTTATGTCATATCACGGGAAACAGTTGACAGAGTCCGAAACATTTGGCAAACAATTAGTACTGCGATAGGTCGTTTAAACTAGTGTGTTTATAGGTCGGACGCTAATTTTTTTAATGGCGGCCTTGTAGCCGTTTTAGTTTATTCGGCTCTATCGTCNGCGGCCTTGTAGCCGTTTTAGTTTATTCGGCTCTATCGTCGAAACAATGTTATCAATTTAAACCTTTTTTTGTATGCCGACAGTATATATTAAAACTATCAAATGCATACAGAGTGAGGTAGCGCAGTGCAAACGCACTGGACTTGCATACTGGAAGACTTGAGTTCGGTTCCCGGTCCGGCCATCCAAATTTATGTTTACCTGGTTTCCCTTAATCACCCCAGGCGAATGCTGGAATGCATCCTTTATAAAAGCCATGACCGATACCTTCCCATTCCTTCCCCAATCCTTATTCCCCGATCAACCTTTTCCATCTAATGACCTCGCTGTCGACGAGACGTCAAACACTAATACCTGCCTACCAAATGCAACTACACAGACCATCATTTGTCCGCCATTTTGTAAGATATACCTCTTGAAAAAATTAAGTTTTTATATATTATCTCCAGAAAAAATTTGCATATTTATGTATATCAAATTTGGTAAACGAAGAGTACTGCAGCATGTGTTGTGAACTGGTATGATTTAGGTAATTTTTTAGCTCTGTATATTTTATTATCGAAACATATTCCATCTTAACTTTGTGTGCTGTCGGCATCTACATACAAGAATGATATTTGTCTATACAGAGCCTCATTTCTCTTCCATTTTGTAAGATAGTACGACAATAGAAAACTAAGTTTTTATGTCTTGTCTCCGGAAACAATTAATTAATTCTTCCCAAATTTGGGGAAGTACTTGTACTGTGGTGGGCCATGTTAATTTATGTATTTTTTAAGTGTGACAGACACTTATTTTCATAATGTTGGCTATGAAGTATTTCGATCTTAGTGTGCTATAGCTACCAAACTATGTAATTGATTTTAACTTAACTTTGTAAACTGGCAGTAAACAATGATCCAATGTGATAATATATAACTTTTTGTGCTCCATTTATGCACTTCGTCACATGAAATATTTGGAGGTTTTATGCCATATCTCGAGTATCAATCAACCTATTCCTACCAAATGTTACTCACAAGTAGTGATAAAATATGGTATGTAAACTGACATTTTTCATGTGTGGCAGTCCTTTTTTAATGATGTTAATATATGTTATATTATACTAAAATCAACCAAATTTTGTACACCAACAGTATTCACTAGAAGTATCAGTTATGCACACAGAGATGCAATTTTATCAATATATTTGCAAAAAAGTGCCATTTGAAAAAATTGAACATTTTGGCATATTTCTGGAACAGATCAATTGTTCACACAATAAATGCTTCGATAGGCCATGTAAACTTACATTATTTAGTGGACCAGACAGCGTTGCTCAAAATGGTGGCTTCATAATTCATTTAGATACGTTTGTCACACATATTAAACAGTTTAACCAACTTCAACCAAACTTTTTTTGACAATAGATATTAACAGCATCGTATACAGTGTCTCTTTTTTCGGCAATTTTGTACGATTGCACTAAACAGAAAATAAAATTTTTTATGCCATATCTCGGGGACCAATCAACCGATTTCCGCTAAAGTCTTTACACAAGTAGCGCTACGGTAGGCCGTGTAAACATATTTTCGAAATGACAGCCCTGTAAATATTTTAGGTTAGTAAACCCTATCATTCGAAATATTAGACTTATTTAATTAGAAGTTAAAGCTCCGAGTCCAACCTCCGTAATGCAGTTGATACGAGGTTTTCTGGGTACGAGTGCTGGGTAAAGCATGTATGTATTTGTTATTGTACATTACTGTTGCTGATTATTATAGTTTAAAATTTAATGATATTGCTTTCAACGAGACGTCAAGAGCTGCACCAACTCAGCTTTCAAGAAGCTATTTCAATATTAATTGCACACATGTTGAGGATAGTAGGCTCAATAGTTATATCAGTAACTTATTGTTGCATATGGAATCACCTAAGTGCTTTTGTGCCTGTTTTGAATCATTCCATTTTTGGGTTTCATTAAGTTACAATAATATTTATGCAGTTATTTATTTGATAAATCAGAGATACTCACTGCCATGTAAATTGACTTACTAATAAATTATTTTTATGTTCGCCTTATTGAGGTGAATAATAGCCAGATTTTCATTAAGTATCTATCGTGATTCTAAGTTTGGTTTTAAATATTTTTTCATATTTCGTTTCCATCGGAAATTAATTTTATATATCAACACCACCTAATATTTGCACATTTTCAGAATGCAAAGTTATTGACCAATTTATAAAATTATCACCTCTAAACTACTAATTTGCCTTTTTTAGCCTGCTTTTCGAAGGAAGAAAGACTTATTAAATCACTTTCCTGTCTGTGTGTGAGGCTGTGTGGGGCTGTGTGTGTCTGTGTGTATGTGTCCTTAGTAATTCTATGACCGAATTTTACCAAACTCGGTAAACATATAGTACTAAGAAAGGACATCTGACTTTTATAGTTTTCGACCGAGGCGGGCACTTACTTTCAACATGGCGACAGTTTAAGGTGTAAGGCGACATGTCATGTCTCAAACACCATTAAACAGATTTAAACCAAATTTTTCACACACGAAGTGTTGTGATAGGCCATGCAAATGTTTTAAGTGTCTCAGACAGATATTTTCCAAGTGATGACTGGGTAAATATTTCAGTTTTGTGAACCATAACATTAAAAACCTTAAATTGATTACATCCGAAGTTTGTGTTCTGAATCCTACCTCCGTGATGCAATTTATTACGCGCTAGCTTAATTGTACGAGGTCTTCTGACTTCGAATCCCGGGTAAGTCACGTGTCTATTTTAATTTTCTTGGTAGTATTGAATATTCTTCTGGTTCCACCTCTAGTGATATTACTGACAACGAGATGTCAACATCTACCTACTCTCTAGTAGTCTCATTAGTTATCAGCAACTTCTGGTTTTTTTTTACTAGCGAAATGGCCTAGCTTCGCCGGGGTTCAATTGAGTTTTACAGTGAGATACTAATAAATAAATTGTANAATTTAATGATATTGCTTTCAACGAGACGTCAAGAGCTGCACCAACTCAGCTTTCAAGAAGCTATTTCAATATTAACTGCACACATGTTGAGGATAGTAGGCTCAATAGTTATATCAGTAACTTATTGTTGCATATGGAATCACCTAAGTGCTTTTGTGCCTGTTTTGAATCATTCCATTTTTGGGTTTCATTAAGTTACAATAATATTTATGCAGTTATTTATTTGATAAATCGGAGATACTCACTGCCATGTAAATTGACTTACTAATAAATTATTTTTATGTTCGCCTTATTGAGGTGAATAATAGCCAGATTTTCATTAAGTATCTATCGTGATTCGAAGTTTGGTTTTAAATATTATTTCATATTTCGTTTCCATCGGAAAGTAATTTTATATATCAACACCATCTAATATTTGCACATTTTCAGAATGCAAAGTTATTGACCAATTTATAAAATTATCACCTCTAAACTACTAATTTGCCTTTTTTAGCCTGCATTTCGAAGGAAGAAAGACTTATTAAATCACTTTCCTGTCTGTGTGTGAGGCTGTGTGTGGCTGTGTGTGTCTGTGTGTATGTGTCCTTAGTCATTCTATGACCGAATTTTACCAAACTCGGTAAACATATAGTACTAAGAAAGGACATCTGACTTTTATAGTTTTCGACCGAGGCGGGCACTTACTTTCAACATGGCGACAGTTTAAGGTGTAAGGCGACATGTCATGTCTCAAACACCATTAAACAGATTTAAACCAAATTTTTCACACACGAAGTGTTGTGATAGGCCATGCAAATGTTTTAAGTGTCTCAGACAGATATTTTCCAAGTGATGACTGGGTAAATATTTCAGTTTTGTGAACCATAACATTAAAAACCTTAAATTGATTACATCCGAAGTTTGTGTTCTGAATCCTACCTCCGTGATGCAATTTATTACGCGCTAGCTTAATTGTACGAGGTCTTCTGACTTCGACTCCCGGGTAAGTCACGTGTCTATTTTAATTTTCTTGGTAGTATTGAATATTCTTCTGGTTCCACCTCTAGTGATATTACTGACAACGAGATGTCAACATCTACCTACTCTCTAGTAGTCTCATTAGTTATCAGCAACTTCTTGTTATTTCTTTTACTAGCGAAATGGCCTAGCTTCGCCGGGGTTCAATTGAGTTTTACAGTGAGATACTAATAAATAAATTGTANTTTTTACTAGCGAAATGGCCTAGCTTCGCCGGGGTTCAATTGAGTTTTACAGTGAGATACTAATAAATAAATTGTAAAAAGACAATTCATTTATGTGAAAACGGAATTATAAAATAATTTTATGTTGGCCTAAGTTTTTAACTGATTACGGCTACCCAAAAGGAAGGAAATATTTTTTACCCGATAGCCAAGAAGTAGGGTATTGTTTTTGGAGTGTATCTGAGCAACTATCGCATAGTTACCACATTTCTGCTTTCGATGTATGGAAATCAAAACGTGAGTTTCATCAAGTTGTCGCTTTAGAAATAAGTGTACCGAGGTACTACTTTTTACGATTGACTGAGGGATCTTAATCGATCACCAAATTTAAGCAACGTTCCCAGCGGCACATATTTGGATGGGTGACCGTTAAGTGGCATAATATCTGAGCGCTTCCTGGCTTCGGAGGGCACGTTACATATTCGGTCCTGGTTGTTATCGATTGATAGCAGTCGTTAAGCCATTTCATAGGTCCTTGGGCGGCCTGATAAACTCTGACACCAGAGGAAAACGATATTTCGTTCACTTTCCCAGCTGTTTCAGAATTAGGTTTTGTTGATATTCCAAAGGAATTGTACAATTTTCCGGGATAAATGTATTTCATGTCCTATTCTAGGACCTAAAGTACCGACATACCAAATTTCATCAAAATCCGTTTTGCCGTTATGGAGCTGAGTTCGGTCACGTTCCCAACTGTTGCAGACTTATATTTTGTTGTTATTTCACAGGAACCGTACAATTTTCCCGGATAAAAAGTATCCTATGTCCTATTACAGTAGCTAAAGTACATGCATACCAAATTTCAATTAAATCCGTTCAGCCGTTGTTATTGAGC
Organism: Clitarchus hookeri; assembly: GCA_002778355.1. Taxonomy (NCBI): domain Eukaryota; kingdom Metazoa; phylum Arthropoda; class Insecta; order Phasmatodea; family Phasmatidae; genus Clitarchus; species Clitarchus hookeri. Next base: position 475,426 of record NQII01001434.1, on the reverse strand, counting down.
TGAGTGGTAACAAACATACATGCGCACACACAGACTTTTGCATTTATAATATTNCCGTTCAGCCGTTGTTATTGAGCTGAGTGGTAACAAACATACATGCGCACACACAGACTTTTGCATTTATAATATTAGTAGGATTATAAAATGGAAATACTTTTTTAACCCAGTTTTATTTAAAAAGCTGTATAATCTTATTGAATTTTATTTCCCCTAATCGCACAGACAACAGGGGAAGCGTTGGTGTAGTAGCCAGGGAACCCGCCTCCAANCCGTTCAGCCGTTGTTATTGAGCTGAGTGGTAACAAACATACATGCGCACACACAGACTTTTGCATTTATAATATTTGTAGGATTATAAAATGGAAATACTTTTTTAACCCAGTTTTATTTAAAAAGCTGTATAATCTGATTGAATTTTATTTCCCCTAATCGCACAGACAACAGGGGAAGCGTTGGTGTAGTAGCCAGGGAACCCGCCTCCAANGATTGAATTTTATTTCCCCTAATCGCACAGACAACAGGGGAAGCGTTGGTGTAGTAGCCAGGGAACCCGCCTCCAACTAAGGCGATCTGGGTTCGATCCCCAGCGGGCTTCCTCCCGAATTTTCGCACCGTGGGAATATTGCTGGACGATGCCCGCTTACAGGTGGGCTTACTCATGCCATGAAGCGCTGCTCCAACCTTGGGTCACATTTCGTGTTATGTCCGGGAAGGACGGGCTGCCTCACGTGTCCCAGCTTGAAAGCCTATAACTAGGAGGCTTACGCCTCAACCTGGGAGCACTCCCCACATGTAATTTTTTTTATAAATACAATTACTTCTCTTAGTTGCGATCATAAAAAATATATCCATATTAATTATGAATCATGGTCATGCATTTCCATTCATTTTAATCAAGAATTCCTTAATCTTTTTGTGCCAAAGGAATATCCCTATGTAAACCATGTCTGTCTGGTATTCCAAATAAACTTCCCATATATAACAATGATCAGAATAGNAAGGAATATCCCTATGTAAACCATGTCTGTCTGGTATTCCAAATAAACTTCCCATATATAACAATGATCAGAATAGTCACTCATATTAAAAAAAAAAATATTTGACCATAATTATATGACATATCTTCACCTAACCCATTAAAAAATTAAAATGGCAAATATTGTGTCATCGCACACTCATATACATTGTTAGCATTCAACCAAATAAATTAAGTTTTTTGATACTTGATTTTATCAGAATCTTAAGTCATTTGTCTGGTTTAGTATTGCTTTTGGAACACTAGGAAGTTCATCTAAAGTTTCCNAAGGAATATCCCTATGTAAACCATGTCTGTCTGGTATTCCAAATAAACTTCCCATATATAACAATGATCAGAATAGACACTCATATTAAAAAAAAAATATTTGACCATAATTATATGACATATCTTCACCTAACCCATTTAAAAATTAAAATGGCAAATATTGTGTCATCGCACACTCATATACATTGTTCGCATTCAACCAAATAAATTAAGTTTTTTGATACTTGATTTTTATCAGAATCTTAAGTCATTTGTCTGGTTTAGTATTGCTTTTGGAACACTAGGAAGTTCATCTAAAGTTTCCTTTCACAAACATTTGAAACAGATCACAAACGTCTAAAAAAACAAACATACCATTGGTTTTCTTTATCTTGGTATCGTAATATAAACCTAGAGCTGTAAAGTACCTAGAAAGATCCAGGTCACAACCCGTTATATAAATTTGTCGATTGTTTTAAAATAACAGCTATAAACACTATCAGGTACTATGAACAAATCAAGATATTCTCTATAGTTTTTATTAATTTCCTTGCTTATTTGCGTGCTTATGATTTCTGAAAGGTATATGTGAGTCGCCATAGTTGCTATAAAACTATTCTTTATTTGTTAATTTAAGTTACCCGATCATTTAAAACTATCGTTTGACGTTCCACATAATTTATTTGGCTAGATTTTAAGATATTTTCTCTCAGATAAACGCCATGAAAATGAATGTATCAATAAATCTCGTTTTTAAATTCTCACTTAGTAACTGAGCGAGGCGGCGCAATGGTTAAACATTGGTTTCGAATTCTGGAGCGGTCACCCTGATTTAAATTTTTCATGAGTAGAATAGCAATTAGAAGTCTGGCATAATGGATTTTGGAGTAGGAGTCAGGCGCCAGCAGACTACATCTTGAATTTCCTTTTTCCCCTTTTTTCTTAAAATTTCAACTATTTACCTTGAAATTGGCATTTTCCACTTTAAATTTCCCTTTATCCCTTATAATTTCCCTTTTTCCCATATAAGTTCAATTTTTCTCTCAAAAAGCACCGAGCCCCTCATTTGCAAGGAACGAGCCCTTTTTGCAAAAACGTGCCATTAAAAGCATTGGGGGGGGGGGGCTATATTTTTGCCCGTGACCTTGACCCAAGACATTGACTATGACAATGTGCCCATAACCTTGAATGACCTTGAAAATAAAATCTAAAATATCACAAAAAATTCAACAAATTTTCAAATCTGTTTCCATCAGTAACACCATCTTACCTAACATCGTCACCGTGTTTCACACGTACTTATGCTTCATCATTCGATGTCAGCCATCTGTGATTTCATTTGTTTAAGCTACCAGAGAAGTCGGCGAAATAAACATTCTGTCATGCTCTGTCATGCCATGGCTGACATAGAATAACAAAGCATGGATAAAATTCATAATGGTGAATAGAGCACATATGAGAAGGAATGTCTGAGTATGATGGAAATGTGACTAAGCAAAATAGAATTCAAGATGGTAGTCGGTGTCAATAATGTAATTTATCCTTCGATTTGTTGGAATTTTTTTCGATTTTCTGATTCTTTTCTAGATGTTTTGGGTTAAAGTTTACTTAGAGTCCAGGTACCGGACGACAACAACCTACATGGTGGCTAAATTGGCCAATCGTCTGGTGGCGAAATCGATAATTAATACACTAGCATCACCTAGGTGAAGAAAATGAAAACGAATGATAAACGAAAAAAATTAATATGGTGGGTGGAGTGCATTTTACAGAATGAGCAAGGGTGATGGGGTGGAAGCCTGTCGACTAATTAACCAATGAGAAACATTGGTGTCCGGTCGAACGAGCGTAAATAATCAACCTATAAATAACACTTTTGGGGGAGGGGTGAATCGAGCATAACTAATCAACCAATGGAAAACATTGGTGGAAGGAGTGGAGGGGAACCAACTAATTACCCAATGATAAACATTGGAGAGTGTAAGTGGCCTGCTGGACGTGGTGCTAAAGGAAACTTCAGAAATTTAAGTTTTTTTTTTTTTTTAAATTTTGTATTAATATTTTTTATAAATATTTCTAATTTAGAATGTTCAATTTTTTTTTTATTAATTTTTTTTTTTTGTTTTAAGGTCATACAATTTTACAGTGTCAAGGTCAAATGTCAAGTTAAATGTCACTTGGATTCAGTATGACACTTGGATTCAGTAACATTATATCATGGAGACTGGTCGGATCCAGCCCCCTTTCCTCTCCAAGCCACAACATTCAAAATTTAATTTTTTAAATAAAAAACTTAATAAAATTTTTATGTTTTGAAATTTTTGAAAACAATTTTGCGAATTTTTTGGGTTAAAAGTTATCTAATGTCAATGTATTGTTTCGAGGTCAAGGTCACCTGGATCCAAGGTGGCATTTGGGTTACGTCAGTGTAATTTTTACCTCGGTTTCAATTTTTTTTTCGAATTCTTTCTAATTGATTGGGATTTTTTGGAACTTTGCCGGTTTTCGAGGTCAAACGTCACCGGTGTCGAGATCAAAGGCCAAGGTCACTGACATCCAACATGGTGGACCAGATAGACAATGACTGGCCTGGTGAGAGCCACTCGTGTCGGGAGATTAATCGATCCACCTGTCATCGAATCCTGCACCTCGTACATGTACATCTTTAAATCATTTATTAGAATAAATAGTTTTGTTTTCATGTTTTTTTTAAATTTATAAGTTTTTATTATATTTTTAGGACATTTAAAATTTTTTTAGTTTTATGTTCATTCAATGCAACAAGCACAGGTTGAAGGTCCAGGTGGGTCAAGGTCAAGGTCACAGGTAAAAAACGACACCCCAAATGCTTCCAATGGCTGGTTTTTGCAAAAAAATAATAGAGGGGGGCCTGTTCTTTGCACATGAGGGGCTCCGTCATTTTTGAGGGAAGAACATAAACTTTTAAGGGAAAAAAGAGAAATTTTGNGTCACAGGTAAAAAACGACACCCCAAATGCTTCCAATGGCTGGTTTTTGCAAAAAAATAATAGAGGGGGGCCTGTTCTTTGCACATGAGGGGCTCCGTCATTTTTGAGGGAAGAACATAAACTTTTAAGGGGAAAAAGAGAAATTTTGAAGGAAAATAGAAAATTTTATGCGAAAAATGACTGCATTCAAGGGAAAAGGGGAGATTTGAGAGGAAAAAGGGAAAAAGGGAAAAAGGGAAATTCTNAATGCTTCCAATGGCTGGTTTTTGCAAAAAAATAATAGAGGGGGGCCTGTTCTTTGCACATGAGGGGCTCCGTCATTTTTGAGGGAAGAACATAAACTTTTAAGGGGAAAAAGAGAAATTTTGAGGGAAAATAGAAAATTTTATGCGAAAAATGACTGCATTCAAGGGAAAAGGGGAGATTTGAGAGGAAAAAGGGAATAAGGAAAAAGGGAAATTCAAGATTGCGTCGGCAGACGCCTTGCTCCTACTCCAGAATCCGTTATGCTAGACTCCCCATTTATATTCTACTTCCATGGTTTCCCGAAATCACTATAGGCGAATGCTGGGATGGTTCCGTACTACAGGCCATGGCTGGTTCCCTCCTCATCCCTGCTTCTCTGAGCAACTTGCTTAGTCTCTAATGACCTCGCTGTCAACGAGATGGTAAACCCGACTACCTACCTCAGTTTGAATTTTCAGGTGTTAATATTTGTCCTCATTTTAAAAGGTTTAGTCTCTGTTTTTGTCACTAAATCTTAAAAAAAAATATAGTTATCATAACCGAAAGATTATATAAGTAAACTGAAACAAACTTCCGAAGTATTACTTGTATATTTACAGTTGTTACAAATTAGAATAATCAAATNGATATAAGTAAACTGAAACAAACTTCCGAAGTATTACTTGTATATTTACAGTTGTTACAAATTAGAATAATCAAATTTTTTATTTCAATTATCGCGATGAACTTTTTAATATTTCTGCTCAACATCGCATTGTCAATTGACTTTCGATTTAAATCCTATTTGCTCGTTTTTTTNGAGGGAAAATAGAAAATTTTATGCGAAAAATGACTGCATTCAAGGGAAAAGGGGAGATTTGAGAGGAAAAAGGGAATAAGGAAAAAGGGAAATTCAAGATTGCGTCGGCAGACGCCTTGCTCCTACTCCAGAATCCGTTATGCTAGACTCCCCATTTATATTCTACTTCCATGGTTTCCCGAAATCACTATAGGCGAATGCTGGGATGGTTCCGTACTACAGGCCATGGCTGGTTCCCTCCTCATCCCTGCTTCTCTGAGCAACTTGCTTAGTCTCTAATGACCTCGCTGTCAACGAGATGGTAAACCCGACTACCTACCTCAGTTTGCATTTTCAGGTGTTAATATTTGTCCTCATTTTAAAAGGTTTAGTCTCTGTTTTTGTCACTAAATCTTAAAATAAAATATAGTTATCATAACCGAAAGATGATATAAGTAAACTGAAACAAACTTCCGAAGTATTACTTGTATATTTACAGTTGTTACAAATTAGAATAATCAAATTTTTTATTTCAATTATCGCGATGAACTTTTTAATATTTCTGCTCAACATCGCATTGTCAATTGACTTTCGATTTAAATCCTATTTGCTCGTTTTTTTGTGTTAATTGCTTTATTGGTTCAATTACTGAATTGATGACACAAATTTTTTCATATAATGATTTAATGAATTTCATAATTGTTTATGTGCATAAGGTTTTTGATAAACCACAGGATTTTGTTAAAACCATAATTTTTTTTAATAATTACTATTATAATATATAATAGCGAAATTCCGAAACTTTATGAAAGCAAAATTTGGTTTTATGCGAGTGACCGTTATAATTTAATTATATTACTATATGGTAATTTTTTTGTTTGTAAGAGTTTGTTTATCNTTGTGTTAATTGCTTTATTGGTTCAATTTCTGAATTGATGACACAAATTTTTTCATATAATGATTTAATGAATTTCATAATTGTTTATGTGCATAAGGTTCTTGATAAACCACAGGATTTTGTTAAAACCATAATTTTTTTTAATAATTACTATTATAATATATAATAGCGAAATTCCGAAACTTTATGGAAGCAAAATTTTGTTTTATGCGAGTGACCGTTATAATTTAATTATATTACTATATGGTAATTTTTTTGTTTGTAAGAGTTTGTTTATCTTTCAAAATATTTTTTATATTTCATTATCAATTTCATCATGAATTGATTTTATTTATATATTAATTAACTCAGATTATTAATTGCTTTTGGATTAGGTTGACATGTATGAGGTTTCTTCTAAATTTATTCAAAATTAAAGTAAATAATGAAAGGAACTTTCATTTATACTTTACTGAAATACATTTTTTTTAAATATATAATTCGATTTTAACTACTTCATTCTTCTCAGTCTTCTGTATGTTTGCTAAAGTTACTTTCCGATCTTAATATAGAAGCACATTTCACAAATGAACATATAATAACTATGTTTGAAAATTTGGGAATAAGAAAACCTACATAAGACCTTTATCTTGAAATATTGGGCGCAATATTCGGAGTCAAGAGTTTGGGCGCAATATGCCCAACAGGCACACCCTAAAATGCAGGAAAAAATTGTATTTATTTTACAAAATTGTTATTGTACATCTTAAAAATGATTTTACGTGGCTTTTCAATGTCACTTTTATAAAACAAGGTAGCCAGAATTACAAATTCAAACAAAAATCCTAATAGGTATAAATTAATTTGTCTTTCATTTTTTAAACCTTTTAAAATGCTTTCTATCGTCATAAAAACACAGCTGGAAGAAAGACGATATATACAGGATTATTGACGAGAAGATACCGCCACTTATAGTGCCTGTTCCTTGCATCATTTGGAGCAGAATATGTCCTATAAATGTAGGTTCTATTCACAATATTTACAAAATAATTCGAAACATTGAAAAATGACAAATAAAATAAAAACTCTTTCAGAAGTAAATACAGTGATTTACTATCAGTTATTATTGCTTACAGTTGAGCATCACAATTGGGTTTAACAAGCTTACAAAAGGAGGTCAAAAATTTTTCCGTTTACTTCCATACATCTGGCTGCATGCTTATGAACCACACATGTTGCTCTACGCAGTTCCACACGGCAGTCTTTGATCTCTGTAGTGTCATGCATGGAACTCGCAAGTAGTTCTTCGCCTGTTTGTGCAGTCCTTTGGTAAACAATATCCTTCATACATCCCCATACGCAATAATCCTGTATTGATAGATCTTACGATCGAGGAGGCCAGGTGTGTAAACCGCTTCGTCCTATCAATCTCACAGAAAAATGCACATTTAAGTGTTCAACCACAGCACGGTGGAAGTGAGGAGGTGCACTATTATGCTGGAAGATCATACGACGTCTCACTGCTAAAGGAATATCCTCAAGTAACAACGGCAGTTCTTCTTGTAAAAATTGCAGATACACCAAACCAGTCAATCGTCTTGGGAAAATGAATGGCCCCATCAGCTGATCGTGTAGGACACCACACGACACATTGATGCTGAAGCGATGTTGAAAACCCCTTTCCACTGTAGGGTGGGTATGCTGATTGTCATATTACTCTGTAAATATTAGGAATGGGACCCACATATATATGACATATTTTGCTCCAAATGATGTAAGGAATAAGCACCGTGAGTGGCGGAAGCTTATCCTGAATTATAGTGTATTAGACTAAATAACCACGAATTGCTCTTTTTTCGTACAGGTTTTGGCTTCGATATATAGAAGTAAAGATGGCCGTCAAAATTCTCATGTTCCATTTCCTCTACGATAATAATTACCTCAAAAAATACCCCCGCTGAACTTAATAATCTGTAAATTATTAAAAAAACCAACAAATCCTGAACCAATAATTATTTTATCATTTTCTAGCGAGAGGGGAGGGAATAAACACCCATCGCAGAAATACAAGTATCACATACGTTATTTGCATGTGACAGGCAAAGGGCCTGTTTGCATTTGTTTTCGCTTGTACTTCGACAGTTTTCTGATTCAAGTTACTGAGGTGCGAATACAACATCGATGTCACTTCGATGATGGCGGGGGAGAAGGTTGAGGTTCAATATTTGGCAACGGTCGATATCTTTTCAGATTCTGCTGTAAGTACAAGGGTATGCCAACTGTTATTACACTCCTCTTATGAAGCTCTCCGATCACCAATTCGTGAGATAGTTCTTTCGGGAAAAGTAATCTCCTCATTGCTGTTAAGCTGTTACCGAAGTAGATATTTTGTGGATTGATACCAGTTATGTTCAGCATCGAAAAAATATCACCATAAACCATATTTTGGTTTTTATATCTACATTGTATGTTGAGCACAGCTGGTCAGCGGTATCTACATCCCCACTTTATTGAGTTAAAGACAGTTATTATTTCTGATTTATTTTGTTTACTAGTACTTGGATCGATTGCATCAACATCATGAAGAGTTGACACCAGAATGGAAATTCTCTGTGATTTTGGGATGTACGATACAACAGTCATTCCCTCACAAAAGTCAAAAACACAGGTAGGTTTTTTTCTCCCTTTCGTAGCAACGAAAGAATGCGGGAACTCCCTTTTATTTATTTCACGGTAGCAACACGTGAGAGTTTTTTTCAATATTTTAGTTTGTGGACAAGATTAAGGTCACTTAACCAATTATCTGTAATTACGTTGTGTCCACTACCAAATAAGGGCTCGGCCAAACTTGTCATGACATCAACTGGCTTATTGCTTTGCGAGAAACGTTCTTCCTGTTGCTTTCCCAGATAGATTTACCAATTTTAGGTATACATCATTTTCGCGTCGACTAGAGCGAAACGTTTTACCCCGTACTTATTTGGTTTAGATGGTATATATTGCCAGAATGGGCATCGACTACGGAATCCTGGAAGCATTTCGTAGTTTGTCACGTTCTTTCCAAGATAATAACTTATCCTACAAATCTTAAACATTTTTAGAAAATCTTCCGAATCGGTGCAAGGCGGTATTATGCTTTTCTCTCTAATCTAGTTTTACTATTATCAAAACGTAGACAACGAATTAGAGTCTGGAATATTTTTATATTCATCACTACTACAAACTTTTCAATTCCATCATCATCAGTCCCCCATAATTTTTCCAAACTCTACAGATTCCCTCGACAAGCCACCGCTAAGTAAAACCGCTCAAAGAAAGCAGTCAATTCAATTACATCTGATGTATTTATCTCTTCTCTGGAAAAAGAATCCGTGATACTTTCTATATGCTGATTGATAAATCTGACAATATCTTCTAGCTTATCATTAGAAAACAAGTTGTTCTGACAATTGACAGCAGATTTAAATTCTTAGCGTTCCCTATTACTCCAGACAGTCGAGCAGTAACGTTGTAAGGAGGCCTCCGTACTTGTCTCTTAGTGGGAATGTTTCTCAAATAAGTCTGTTTATCTTTCCCCAAAAAAATTGCGGTACCTTCATCTGCTTCTTCATCACCACTGTCCTCTTCGTCAGGCTTCTGCTCCGTTTCTGATTCAGACTCGCCCCCCCCCCACCTCCCCCGAACAGATGCGATGTCATTTTTAAAATCTTCATTGATATCGATATAATCCACTAGTTAATAATTGCTGGTTTTCTTCCAATGATCAGAGTTATTCAAATCGTAGAATTTACGCGACATTTTACACGAAAACCTGCCACAAATAAACAAAACAAAAAAAAAGTACGTGTAAAATATGATTGGTCGCAATGTGTCTGACAGGCACAGGGCAAGAAAAAACATTTGTTATAATTACAAAAGTTTTATTCCATTATAATTACTTGTTAGATGAAAAGAATAATCAATTTTACTGATTAGAACTGCAAAGTACGTACCTTGTGAAGTGCGAAGAGATCGGGCGCAATGCGCTTCTCAGGCCACGTTTCTACGTGTGAGCGTCCATGAAGGTTTAAAACTAACTGACGGATATGCACTGGAAGAACGATGGAAAAAAGACAGCTATTGAGGAGCCCCACCTGCACCGTCATCTACGGTGTCGCAACGAACTGAAACGTCTGAGCTGTGCCTGACTGATTAGTTGCGCCCGACTGAGGGTTAAAGTAAATAAATATGTATGTGTTTCCTTATATTTTAAGTTTTATTCAAAGGATAAACATTATATTTTCTATCTCAAAAGAAAACGTTAATAANATGTGTTTCCTTATATTTTAAGTTTTATTCAAAGGATAAACATTATATTTTCTATCTCAAAAGAAAACGTTAATAACATATCAGAAGTTTTTTCATCATGGAAATATTGTCCATTTTCAATTGAATTAATAAGTTTCTAAATTTCTTTATCAGTTTATAAGTTCAAGTTTTTATACCTAGTTATTATCTATGGATTGTTCTCTACAGGAAATAAAGTTGTAGATTTAAAAGACCAAAAGGAAACTTATTCATAGTAATTTTTAACTTTTACACTTACTTTCTTACCTTTAATTTTCTTTAGTTCGANGACCAAAAGGAAACTTATTCATAGTAATTTTTAACTTTTACACTTACTTTCTTACCTTTAATTTTCTTTAGTTCGAGAAACGCTACGTTAAAAGGTTGTTCATAAAATAATCTATAAATGCAGTTTTACTCAAACTGTTGGAGACTAACTCCAAGGCGGTTGCATAGGGTTTGAAAAAAAAAACTTTCGAAGACAACCGAAAATGAATGAAAACACACATAAAAAACTTTTGATGAGCTCATATTCTTTATGCCAAGAAGTATATAATAACACTACACTTTGTTTATACGACTCTATAAACAATAACTGTGACTATAATCATGACCGCTAAAAAGAGCAGTATACTTTCACTTTGATAGAACGCGAGCCATACCAGAGGCACGTAGTTGACTCGCTACAGGACGGAGTGTGCGCGCCTCGACTTATGACGTCTCTTTCGCGTCTCTTGGACAGAAACAAGGCAATTTGTTACCGGACTCTAAGACGGTCGACGAGTATGCATGTTCGAAGTTTAATATAATGTATTAGTGGATAAATACTGGATTTTTTATATTTCACTTGATTGTAATTAGTGCAACTGATCACGGCATATTTCCTGATTAGTTATGCAAATAACAACAGCAACTAGTAGTTGTCAAAAAAGCTACTCGGAGTGTTAAAACGAGAATATATGATGATGAGAACCTATTTATTTCTTAGCTTTACGAACAATGTGCTCAGTGATGAAGAACGTCCACAATGTTTAATCTGTTGGATTTATATTTTCTGATAGTATCAAACATTAAAAAAATAAAAGGTAAATTGAAACCAAACATCCTGAGTTTCCACATAAACCGAAACACTTGTTTGTCAGAAATCATAGTGTTTTAAAGTCCTTCCATCATAAATGTGTAGAAACCACGTATGATATCTAAGGTCCTTTCAACTTCTTACTAAGTTTCCCATACAATAGCTAAATGCAAGAAACCACGCACAATTTCAGAAACCCTGGTTTTGCTAGCAGCAATTGACATGTAAACAACGTTAGGTAAATATTCTCTTCAAAAACTGAAAAAAAATCCCTCTCTTCGTAATGGAACAGTTATTGGGAGTATTTCAGATACTCATGAAAATTTACATTAACAGTAATTGAGAAGTTGCATGACAAATGCTTTGCATTACGACAAAGCGACATATCTTCACAAATATGCTACTTTTATTGTGTACGTTCTTATCGTTAATACGAGAGGAGTTGTTGTTCTGTGAGCCTAACTTAGAAACTTCGACAGCTGAAAGGCTTTTAGTAGTATGAAATATGAGCTCCGAAAAGTGGGCATCTGGCATAGGATTCCAAATTAGTCCATCATGTTAGATTTCCTCGTGCTTCGTGGCTGAAATTTCCCGTTTTTCGTACTAAATTACATGTTTGCATTTCGAAAATGCCGATTTTGAAACAAAAATTTGCAATTTATAACCCAAAAACCCAACAAATTACAAAAATATGTACAAAAATGTTTGCTGCTCAATATAGCTGAGTGGCATCTCAATGTGACTGCGGGACCTCCGACAATCAGAAAAATGTTATCGCAATAAGCAAAGGCTTTAAAAATAATTAAAATATTCCTTGTTAAAGGAATAATTTTTTAATATTTCAAAAATTTCAATACATAAGTATATTGTGTTACATACCACCAGACTAGTCTTTTCAAGATAAGTATTATTCTGATTCCATAATTATTATGTAACCCAATTACATGACCACCTTGTTAGATTACATAGGTATGCTCCCATCCCCTTTGCCATCACCTTCGAAACACACCCCAAACCCCAGTCTCATCACCACTACCCTCACCACCCCCATCTTAACATCTCAACACCGCATCTCCTCCCACCACTCACCCATCCCATTCAACCCCTTATCTTTGGTTTTTACATTGTAAAAACTTTCCACAAAATGTATGTTGATTATGTGACCACAGCTTTCGCGGCGCGAAGCACCAAGGAAATACTGACCCGGTACAAAATTGGCAGACGAATATATATGCTCAAACCTCCGATTACCAAAAAGCCGCCATCATGTACATGCTTAGGCATGAACATCCCTTTCCCCCCTAACAATGTTTCCATTGGATAGTATCGGCTCTCAAGACCTCACTGTTAAGAACTGCCCAAATCTCTTCACTCACTTACTCACCACATTGGATAGTTTGTTGGTTACAATTATTCGTCTTCGCCCAAACCACACCATCCCCTCCCCCATGTATACAACTCTTTCATCGCCGCCACGCTATATTTCGTACTTTCTAAGCTGGTTGCCTGTATAATGATGATAGTTTCGCCTTTGTTCAGCACCAACAGTTTATCGGTACTGCATGGTAGGATTACATCCAGCCTTAAGTTGTACACTGCGCATGTTTTATTATTGCACTCGATTCGGTCCATGAAATAAACATTTGACTTGCCTTGGAAATTCAAGATACTCTGGTTGTAGGCGTGTATCAGAGCGTAATGGAGGCGAGCGTGAATCACATCCACTCAACTGAACCCATGAATAGCATTGGGATAAAACTTGACCATACTTTATTCGAAAGAGCTAGTGTACTCGTACATTACAATGTGAATCGTAGGTCAACATGGTGGTGCGATGGAAGTATCTGCTGCAGGCGCCAACTAACTGCTGCTGGTAATGATGGTGATCCGTGTGGTTCCTTCAGGTTCTGAAAGCCAGTCTTTGGATGTCACCTAGGTGAGCAGTTGCCAGGTGTCGCTGGTGTTGGGCTGGAACTGTGGTGTTAGCAGCGGCATTATATCGGCAGTCGCCTATTCTGCAGAGTCGTTCATATTTTTCACTGTGTGTTGGTTTTTTTTCCTCACAGCTGTAGACCACCACATCTGTATTTGTGGTAGCCCATGTGGTGCTGTGGGTAGTAGAGGAAGTGATGGTGGTAGACGACGAATTTTCGTCTAAGGTTAAGTTTGTGACGTATATGGCTGCTTCACTGGGGTGTCTGTAATGGCGGAGGTCCAGCCCTCAAAACATTCCTAGCATGGCGGGCAGGCCCTAATATTTTTGTCCTGCTGCAGGTATGCCGGTATTCTCTTGTATCGAAACTGGATGCATGAATACATCATCAGAAACTTTTTAAGCAGAAAAGCGAGTTTGTTTTCTGTATCTACCACTGCGAGTGTGCAGAGCTTACTGTACGCAACGATTACCGAATTTTTTTTCTGCCTACTAGGACTACTTAAATACATCTGCTGCGTGGTGATGTGAAAGGTCGAGATGAAAAATAAATTGTATATTTTAAGGTGAGTGACTTAAGAAGGTAATGATAATGGCTGTACATGTGGGGGACTGAGGCCCAGGATGTTTTGTATGTTGAGTTATGCGCAACACAAAGTGAGAAGGGGAGGCAGTTGTAGTTGATTTGTCGGTCTTAGCAATGGGAGAAGCAGGGTACTGGGAGTGAAGGCGATTGAGCGAAAGCGATTAAATGCTCGAACTATAGTGGTGGTGGATTGTTGCTGTGTGATGGGGGTCGAGATATGGCTAGTAATTAAATGGTGTGGTGGAGCTCTCTCTTCTCTAAATATTCAGAAATGTATGAGCTATATAGCAACGAAAATTTAAACGGGGTGGTCTGAAACATTGCCAACTTTTCTGTATCTTTCAAAGTTTGAGGCTTCGTGATGAGCTGTGATTATTTTTATAACAGATATTCCGAATATCACAATGGTTTTGGGTTATCATATTAGCAGCTCACCGGGTAATTTGAAGAAACTCAAAGGACTTGGCTTATTTTTTGTATTGGAGCCGGCCTTCGTTGTAATAGGCAGAGACATCTTTCTATTGGCTGTGAATGGAAAATTTATAATGTCTAGTATTTTCTGTTACTTCATATTATTGAGAATAAGTATTTGGTATTTCAGCCTGATAGTCTCTCCTAGGCATGAGGACTTCTTTAGCAACGCATTTTGCATATGATTGCATCCTCTGTACATACCAGGCTCTGGGGGATCGCATTTGTGACCTCTGTACTATTTACAATGGAGGGAAAGAACACTAGGTCATAATATTGAAAGTTACTACTTTTCTCTCATGCATGAAATATTAAGTAATGTATATTCAAGTTCAACTTTTATACCAAAATTAGTGAGTCCTATTTTACTGGCAGAAAAGTGATGATATTTTATTTTGTGGCCCAAGATAACGGAAGGAGACCTCTATTCTATTCCTCACATATGCTGCTGCCTCAATAGACTTTAATAGTAGTGTATTACTTTCATGCATACACAGTGTTTTCCTGAAAAGAGGCATTTACAGTCTTTTTGGAAATATATAGTTTGTGTGTTCCACCAGTTCATTTCCATATCGTTCAGTATTAGGTTCTTGCCTGAATTTTAGGTGTACAAAAAANAGTTTGTGTGTTCCACCAGTTCATTTCCATATCGTTCAGTATTAGGTTCTTGCCTGAATTTTAGGTGTACAAAAAATAACATGAGAAATGGAATATATAACGAGAGGGCATAAAATGTTCTGTCAGTGCAAATATGGAGAGAATAATTAATAGTGCCATTCGATATATGATACATGTTACCGGGCTACTATATGGATGGTTTGAATGGGAAAGCTTCGCTCATCATGCCTATAATAATGTCAATGATTTGGTCATGTAAATGTAGCCATAATAATTACGACTTTCGTATATTGGTTTTTAACATTGTGTTTCGTTTTTTCCATTTAAATGTCCATTATATTGGTTTTTTTTTTCCACATGCTGAGATTTTCAAATTTTCTTCCCAAATAGAAGACTTCTTAAGCTAAAGTTCCAGTTTCGATGTGATACGCGAAAACATGCCGAAAAACATTTACTTTGTTATTTTCCCCATCCTCTAATACTGGACTCNAGTTTGTGTGTTCCACCAGTTCATTTCCATATCGTTCAGTATTAGGTTCTTGCCTGAATTTTAGGTGTACAAAAAAATAACATGAGAAATGGAATATATAACGAGAGGGCATAAAATGTTCTGTCAGTGCAAATATGGAGAGAATAATTAATAGTGCCATTCGATATATGGTACATGTTACCGGGCTACTCTATGGATGGTTTGAATGGGAAAGCTTCGCTCATCATGCCTATAATAATGTCAATGATTTGGTCATGTAAATGTAGCCATAATAATTACGACTTTCGTATATTGGTTTTTAACATTGTGTTTCGTTTTTTCCATTTAAATGTCCATTATATTGTTTTTTTTCCCACATGCTGAGATTTTCAAATTTTCTTCCCAAATAGAAGACTTCTTAAGAGTAGGATCGCTCGAAGCTAAAGTTCCGGTTTCGATGTGATACGCGAAAACATGCCGAAAAACATTTACTTTGTTATTTTCCCCATCCTCTAATACTGGACTCNGGTTTCGATGTGATACGCGAAAACATGCCGAAAAACATTTACTTTGTTATTTTCCCCATCCTCTAATACTGGACTCTGATAGACACATATTTAATCCATGTATGGCTGGTATCCTCTAGTAAAAATGTAGTAGTAATTATTTTTCCTTCTAGGGTAAACATTGCAAAGCAATTATCATTAATTGGTTAAAATTTAGCGTATGTGTGTAGGTTAATGGTTTTGGTATATATGGTATATATGGATGTGTGGCGATCAGCATTTGTACAAATTTACTAATACTCTGAGTTCGGAACCTTTCTGTGCTTAAATTAAAAGTAACGGATAATTTTTAGTAGCCCTGGAGACTTGCATATTAGAGTGAAAGGAAGGGGAGGGGGCTATGACATTTCGTCATTAATTGAGAGTTGAGTTGAGAGATTTGGGCAGCCCTTAACAACGAGGTCTTGAGAGCCGAAGAGGAGGAAATGGGGTGAGAACGGAGCAGAGACGGTAAACGGGATATCACTGAGAAAACCACCTACCAGCGGCATCGTCCGGCATGATTTCTACTCACGAAAATCTGGCAGCGACCTGGCCAAATATTGAATCCAGTTCGCGTTGGTGGAGTGCTAGTCAGACACCGCGGCCCCTGAACCAGGAGTGAAAGATGACTTGAAGTCTGCTGTTATGTGTGTCCCCATGATCTGTTTACACATACCACAAATGTGGTAGAGAGAGTGTTGATTTACAACATTCCAAGCGCGTGTTGTATAATTTTGTTGTCAAATATAATATCTTTGTCGAAGGCAAACAGCTTTTGTATTTGTGACGGTAACATTGCATTATTTCAGAGTAGATCTGTGACTGGAGTTGAGCCCTCCGAGTGTTCTTGGGCATAAATTCTTTACATTCTCTGTATTGAATATTCGCGATTTTTTTTTCTTTCAGTAAGTGATGGCTTAAGATTTCACTCTAGATCTGGTAACTCATAATTTTGTTATACATTTTAAATTAATTTCAGGCGAGTGATGAGTAAAGGTTTAACTGTTGATGAGACAGTCATGCGTTATTAAATTGGTTATTTCTGTCAGTGGTAACTGAAGGTTTCGCTGCTGATGTGAAATACATAATTTATTACACAGGTATACTATTTATCTTGAACACCAACAATAACTCCGTACCGGGGCTCAAAATGGAAAAGTATTTCAATCAAAAATTATATAACTGGAAGAGGAGAAATAATGCTGCTGGGAAGTCAGACTTATAGCATTATTTATTAATGAGATACGAGTACTAACATCAGTTTTTTAAATAGCACCATGAATCCATTGGTCAAAAGTTCAATGAAGCTCGTCAAGACATATTTAAACATGTAGCACTACGTAAACATTTATAACATGGCCATTAAACACGGCACACACAACTGCCCGTTTGTAGTAATATCCATAAAGGTACTGCGAGGAGGAAACATTCAAATTAGATATCGAAATTGGCGACCATACGCAGCGATACACAAGTTCAGTCGCTCGATGAATGACAAAAACTGTTTATTACAGTGTTGCATCCTGAAGAGCATTAAAAGCCCGCACAATACATTCCTGCATGTTCTCTGGAGTTGCTGGAATATCTCGATAGACAGCTCCTTTAAGTTAACCCCAAAGAAAAAAAGTCCAGTAGTCAGGAGACCGCGCAGGTCACAGAAATGGTCTTNGACAGCTCCTTTAAGTTAACCCCAAAGAAAAAAAGTCCAGTAGTCAGGAGACCGCGCAGGTCACAGAAATGGTCTTTCATTTCCAATCAACCTGCCAGGATATTCTCGGTCCAGAACACGATGTGTATACATGGCATTATGTGCTGTGTATCCATCATGCTGGTAACCCATTATAAATTCTGTTTCTTGGAAGTATCTCCTCCAGAAGATCAGGACTCATTTGTTGTATGAAGGTGGAATAATCCCTCCCGTTTCAGTCACCTTTCACGAAATAAGTCCTTATAACCTTATTGTTAACCATCCCACACCAAGCATTAACTCTCCATTGATGCTTAATGTCCACCTTAAGAAACCCTTATGGGTACTCGACGTCCCAATAATGCATTTTCCTCGTACTCACTTGGCCTGAGTTAGAGAACGAAAANGAAACCCTTATGGGTACTCGACGTCCCAATAATGCATTTTCCTCGTACTCACTTGGCCTGAGTTAGAGAACGAAAATTTATCGGTAAAAAGAACATCCGAAAAAAAATTTCGGGTTGGCGATAAGGTGATGCTGTGCCAATCGATAGAAATATACATTATTCTGGAAAACATTCCCATGCAATACTTGGTTTAAGTGTACATGATATGGATGGAATGTATGATGCTTAAGAAGGTGACGTGCACTCGTTTTCGGAATGCCAATTTCGACTTCAAGTTGGCGTGTGCTGACGTGTGGATTGACTGCTACAGCAGCGAGAACGGCAACCTGAGCAGCTTCATTTGTGCGAATACTACAACGATTGCGTTGCTGTGGATTCAAATAGCCCATTTAACAAAGTTTCACAACGAGACAGGAAAACATTCATTTGTACAGTGGGGTCTTGTCAGGGTATCGCTCTGTGTAGAATTACACCGCCTGACTAGCATCCTACCGACCTTCAACAGAATGAACGACGAGTGAGCAAACCATGCTATTAACGATAGTAATGACAGAACTGTGCGTGTGTTTCAAAACAACTCACTTGAACATACCACACTGTATCGTAAAATAATGCGAACACCTTCAACTGCTAACATATATTATTCATAGGTGATCAGCATTTCTACCTTCTAGTTGTTGGAGTACATTTCCGTAACGACAAATATCACCTTGCAGTGTACTTTTATCGATTGCACAGGGATGACAAATTTAGTAGGTGTCACATAATGTGTGTTCCTTTGTTTTGTCTAAGCGTATCCTCTGTGGAATGGGCTACAGAACTCTGTATACCTACACTGTTTCTATCACCTCTACATCAAATGCAGAGCATCAACGTCATACTGGAATGTACCGTGCAATGAAATGGTGCCGCAAGGCATCACATAACGGGTCTTGACGAAGCCTTATGAGTCTCAATGTCTGTGGCAGTTTTTAATGGTCTTTTTTTTATACTGGTAAATTTTTATTAATTTTTTCATAAGTCTGCTTAAGCATCATTGAACTTTTGACAAATAGATATATGGTGTCATTTAAATAACTTATTTTAGTACTCGTATCTCACTAATTAATAATGATATAAGGTTAACTCCCCAGCACTATTGTGTGCCCCTTCCAGTTGTACAATTTTTGTAAGAAATTAATGAGACCACCTGTATAAACTCGTAATGTGTTTTATTTTTTAATTATTATTCCACTAGCGGGAAATATAGATTTTGCTGCAACAGGTGCAGAAATTAATTATATTTAACAAATTAAAGATATATTTAAAATTACAAATCTTAAACCAAAAATATTAAANCAGGTGCAGAAATTAATTATATTTAACAAATTAAAGATATATTTAAAATTACAAATCTTAAACCAAAAATATTAAAATCATGTAAATGTGTCAGTTCTGACAAGTCTTGCAGCTAAAATTAACATAACCCATCGTTTGTAAAAAAAAATGCAACACCTAAAAAGAATGAACCGAATAAATTGAAACTCGGAGGATGTGTCGAACAGCATACCAGCAATAAGTGTTTACGATTGAAGAGAGATGGCGTACACATACGCCCAGCAGCGCCCTCTCTTGTGTGACCATAAATGTCCGTNCAGGTGCAGAAATTAATTATATTTAACAAATTAAAGATATATTTAAAATTACAAATCTTAAACCAAAAATATTAAAGTCATGTAAATGTGTCAGTTCTGACAAGTCTTGCAGCTAAAATTAACATAACCCATCGTTTGTAAAAAAAAATGCAACACCTAAAAAGAATGAACCGAATAAATTGAAACTCGGAGGATGTGTCGAACAGCATACCAGCAATACGTGTTTACGATTGAAGAGAGATGGCGTACACATACGCCCAGCAGCGCCCTCTCTTGTGTGACCATAAATGTCCGTNAGTGTTTACGATTGAAGAGAGATGGCGTACACATACGCCCAGCAGCGCCCTCTCTTGTGTGACCATAAATGTCCGTGTTGCACCAAGCTCAGTCAGTAAATAGCCGTCAAACGAAGTGAAAGCATGTACGAGTATCCCTCGTCAACGTCAAAGGGCTTCATACCACCATGCGAGTGATTTAGAATGGGTCAGAATAATCGGTCTCCGGGAAACGGATTTGTCGTACCATGACATTTTGGCTTGTACAGGGCATGATGCTATGACAGTGATGCGTGTGTGGAACCAGTGGAAATAAGAGGGTCGTACGCAGCGACAAGTGGGTACTGGACCACGCAATGTGACCACAGCACGGGATGACTGCCATCTTGTCATCATGGCCGTAAAGGACCGTACATACTTGTCTACAGTGTTTGCTCGACACTGGAGCACTGCAACGGGTGTGGACCTGTCTGTGTAGACGGTTCGATGCCGTCTGCTGCGGGTTTAATTGGTGGCACGCAGGTCATTGTGTCGGCTTCCAGTGTCCAGAAACCACAAATATCTCAGACTGCATGGGCATCAGAACGCCGTCGCTGGCGTGCTGAGTGGCAAAATGTAGTGTTTTCGCACGAGTCCCACTTCAACCTGTCTTACAGTGATGGTCGCATATGTGTTAGACACTACCATGGTGACTGTAATCTGGCTGCCTGCATTGTAGAGCGGCATAGCGGACAAACACCAAGTGTGATGGTTTGGGGCGCCATAGGATACAACATGCGATCTCGACTCCTACATATTGAGGGCAATCTGAACATTAACCGCTACATCAGGGAGGTTTTAGAGCCCGAGATACTGCCCCTCCTCTAAGCAACTCTACATGTCATATTTCAGCAGGACAATTCCCGGCCACATGTGGCGAGGAATGTGCAAGCTTTTTTCAATGAACGATTAGTACCACTGCTTCCCTGGCCTGCATGTTCACCTGACATGTCACTCATCAATCATGTCTAGGAAGTGGTTGGTCAGCGACTTGTTCGTAGGTCCTCCAGCAACCACTGCTGATGCTTTGTGGACTCGCATACAAACCACGTGGAGGGAGATTCCCCAGGAGTATATTCAGTTCCTCTTTGATTCCATGCTAAGACGTTTAGTGGCTACAATTGAAGCATGTAGGGGCTTCGCACCATTTTGAATTCTCAAGGACAGAGATAATCTACAGTTATGTAATCCTAATAAATTTTGTACTGCCATGTACCTAATCTGTGGTATACATTTCATTTCAATCCCATGTATGATTATTGGTGTTGAATTTTCCCCAAACGTTTGGGTATATGCATTTTATGGCTTGTTTTATCATGGCAAGTGCCAAGGGCCACACTTAAATGCTATGTAAACGATGACCGACTATGTATTGTTAGATTCTGGAAAGAGGGTAATAGTATGAAAATGACATGACTCGAGGTAGTGTCATTTCTCTAATCTGATGGGTTATTTTTGTCATCTTTTTCTTCATCGTGTTTATATACAGAATTATTCAGCTGAGATGTTTATTCCAAATATTTTCCGAACCATTGAAGGTAACAAAATTTGATTAATAATTCGTAAATTGCACTATGGGACTCATAAGTCACCGTCTATGTCTGTTCCGAGATGAAATTAAGAACTGAGATAATGTTCAAGTTACCTAATTCATTGTTTCTTCCCCCTGTTCTTGTCATGTGTCAACAAAATAACATTTCGCGATCAACGAAATTTTGAGTGTCAGTTTGTAACTCCTAAAGAATGTATTCAGAAACATAATAAATAAAATCTTTTTTATGAATGTTCTGAGTAAAGTGATTTGTTATTGCTTTCTGCTATATTTCTACATGGTTTCTTGTCCCAGAAATTCTTGGAAGTTCATATAATATGCCAACCTTGAAAATTTTGTGCAATTTATGTTTATATAAATTTTGAAACTCGAATAAACGTAAACACACTTCAAAAGTGTATTTTATTATATTTGCAAACAATGTTGAAATTATAAAAGCTTAACTAAACGTGCTTGTGTTATTTAGTATTTATGCGATTCCCACTATTCGAGTTAATACCTCGATACGTATATCACTCGTTTTGATACAATAACGAAAGGAAAATATTTTTAGCTCCCCGTGGAACATTCCTTGAGTATATATAATACGTTAAAACATTATAAAAACTTTGGTCCAAACTGTTTATTTTGTATGAGCCGATATATCAAACAGTAAGTACTGGCTTCCACGATAAAACTACCAAGGAAAATAATTTAGGGCAATACTAGTTTCAGCATTCAATGTGTGAATGAAGTTTCCTGAAACACATTATGATCAACTAGGTACACTGGAGAGCCAAAAAAACTGGTATAGGCGTACCTATGCAAATAACAGAGGTATGGAAGCAATCAGAGTAACGCGATGCGGTCGGCAGCGCCTATATATGAAAACAAGCGTCTGGCAAAGTTGCTAGATCGGTTACTGCTGCTACAATAGCAGGTCATCAAGATTTCAGTGGTGAGTTTGAACGTGGTGTTATAGTCGGCGCACGAGAGATGAGACATAGCATTCTCCGAGGTAGCGATAAAATTTGGATTTTCGCGTACGAACATTTCACGAGTGTACCGTGAATATAGGGAATCNAATTTGGATTTTGGCGTACGACCATTTCACGAGTGTACCGTGAATATCGGGAATTCGATAAAACATCAAATCTTCGACATTGCTGCAGCCGGAAAAAGATCGTGAACGAACGGGACAAACGACAACTGACGAGACTCATTAAACANAGGCCCACTCGTGTAGCGTTGTTGACTGCACCACACTAAGCTTTACGCCTCGGCTGGGCCCGCCAACACCACCATTGGACTGTTGATGACTGGAAACACGTTGCCTGGTCTGACGAGTCTCGTTTCCAATTGTATCGGGCGGATTTACGTGTACGGGTATGGAGAGATCCTCATGAATCCATGGACCCTAAATGTCAACAGGGGACTGTTCAAGCTGGTGGAGGCTCTGTCATGGTATGGGGCGTGTGCAGTTGGTGGAAAATGGGACCCATGACGCGTATAAATACAACTCTGAGAGGTGACAGATATGTAAGCATCCTGTCCAATCACCTGCACCCATTCATGTCCGTTGTGCGTTTCGACGGACGTGGACAATTCCAGCAGGACAATGCGACACCCCACACGTCGAGAGTTGCTACCGAGTGGTTCCAGGAACACTCTTCTGACTTAAGACACTTCCATTGGCTACCTAATTCACCAGACATGAACATTATTGAGCATATCTGGGATGCCTTGCAACGTGCTGTTCAGANTTCCATTGGCTACCTAATTCACCAGACATGAACATTATTGAGCATATCTGGGATGCCTTGCAACGTGCTGTTCAGAGGAGGTCTCCACCCCCTCACACTCCTATGGATTTGTGGACTGCCCTGCAGGATTCATGATGTGAAATGCCTCCTGCATACCTTCAGACATTAGTGTAGTCCATGCCACGTCGTTTTGCGGCACTTCTGCGTGCTCGCGGGAACCCTACACGATATTAGTCAGGTGTANAGTGTAGTCCATGCCACGTCGTTTTGCGGCACTTCTGCGTGCTCGCGGGAACCCTACACGATATTAGTCAGGTGTATCATTTTTTTTTTGGCTCTTCGGTGTATTATGTTTTTAGTTTTCTAGTGAAGTTATGTTCATATCAGTGCAAGCATTTAAATTTTGCAAGCGAAAAGTACTTTATTTCGTAAGTCAATCAGTACGCCTTAGTAATCGTTTGTATAATTATCTTTATAACTGTATGACTGGTTGAATTTTCAATGAACTAGCATCGCGTGACAAATATTACTGTGGAAGTATACTGCAAAAATTTGGATAAATTCTATTCAGCTATTTAGTTCCATGACAACATTTCAGATGTTTAGTAGCAACGCCCACCATTTGCTTGTGCGTAGTTTCTTATAAAGATATTGCTTTGTGAGGTATTTATGCATTGTAATTCTACTCTTAAATGTTGTCAAACATAATTATTATTTCATAAAATGATTGTGTAAAGCACGTTGTCGTCTTATGAAAGAGTATTTACACCGTACTATCTGAAAGCGTACCTTCCTCTTGAGTATGAAATGTGTGGTCGAGCATTTCAGTTTTTCGGAATTTTTAAAGGTGCATGTTCGAAACGTCTTGGCGATGTTTTTATAACATGAAAAATTATCATGTTTAACTCTTCTGCTATTCTGTTGGCAACCTAAACCATACCTATTTTCTTATGACTTCGGAAGTATTGACCACAGTTAAAGCTATTAATTTATACGTAAACAGATAAACATAATCATGAACATCAGTCATTATTCACAAAACAATATTTAATGAAATTTACATGTGTATTACTATAGAGCATATAACTATATATATAAAAATATAATTTCGTCGTTTATTTAATGAATAAGCAGCTGAAAATCACATGGTAGTATTTATTTTGATATGTACGTGGGAAGATATGCAACCAATGGGCTGAAAGTATAAATTTAGCAGGGAATTAAAAATTCTCACTTTAGCGTGAACAGCCTTTGCAAGAGGGTTTTCATTGGTGTATGCATTTGACTGTATATGTGGCGGGGTAGATTGCGTCATCTTCTGGGAGATGTTGCATTGGTGTGAACTGTGAAGCAGATATGATTCATCTGTGAATTAACTGTAATCAATCCCCGAAGATCAAATTAAAGACCATCAACAAGCAAAATTTAGCTTGTGTTCGATACCTGTGTTTCTGTATCACTAGCGCATGCGTCAGCTGTGAAGGAACACTCCACCGGACATCCCAGCGGATGACGCAACCTACCCCGCCCCAGATGCAGTCAAATGCATACACCTNAGATTGCGTCATCTTCTGGGAGATGTTGCATTGGTGTGAACTGTGAAGCAGATATGATTCATCTGTGAATTAACTGCAACCACCCCCGAAGATCAAATTAAAGACCATCAACAAGCAAAATTTAGCTTGTGTTCGATACCTGTGTTTCTGTATCACTAGCGCATGCGTCAGCTGTAAAGGAACACTCCACCGGACATCCCAGCGGATGACGCAACCTACCCCGCCCCAGATGCAGTCAAATGCATACACCTNGAAGGAACACTCCACCGGACATCCCAGCGGATGACGCAACCTACCCCGCCCCAGATGCAGTCAAATGCATACACCTATGAACACCTTCTTACATCTCAAAAAGTGCTCATCGGGTTTTCACAATAATCACGTCACTGAACCCACCGCTTAATTACATGTTATCCTATTGGGGAAAATGGGTGTAATGCCATTTAAAACACCAAAGTTTATATCTTTATCTCAGTATTAATTGCATATCGGAACAGAGATAATCAGCGTCATATGAGCCCTGTAGTGCCATTTAAGATATCGAAATAACAATTTCTATGCTTTCTACAGTTCGGAGGTTATTTGGGGTGAACTTCTTAGCTGACTAATCATGTATAGCCAGTTGGATTCATGTCAAGGATCTTAGTTTGCCAGTGGTTGAGGTTAAAGGCAGATCGATTTAGTCCTATACAGTAACTGACACATATATATAACAGGTGTTAAACAAACATGGTTCTCTATGTTACAGCCGTATGAAATATTTAGTCGATCTGATACGCATCACGTTGCGTTTGTTATTTTTAAGGTCTGTTTTATCGCATACCATTCGTCGGAGGCTTTCTCACCGAAAGGACTCCTTTTTACTTCTTGCAATTTTAAATCATAATCCGTGATCACACTTAAAACGATTTATGTGAACTTTTTTTTCACTATTCAAAGGGGAGTCAACCCTTATTTTACCATGTAAGGAATGTGGTAGGCCTACAATGGTATATGCATATTAAAGTTATTCAATTGTTTATCATGCATACAAAAAATTATCCCTAATAGAATACGGTTTCAGTGTAATTAATTCACTATTTAAACCCCATCATCACAAGGGTTTCNAAACAGCGTTTCTTAAACATGGGGACAAACATCTGCAGGCAATTCCTTGCGAAAATATAAACGAAAATATATGTACAACCTATCCACTAAAGTCTTTACTAAGGGAGCTATTCGTCCTCAAAATGTTAGTTTAATTTAAAATATCTGAAACTGCTTCTGATTAAGCAACAAATCCGTGAATGTTGTTTTGTACAAGAAGATCTTACACCTCTAAAAACGCAGTTGGTAATATCATACCTCTTCTTTTTGTAAATGGCTGTTGGCACCCTATGTCTGCATGAAACTTTGTAACACTGGGTTACACGCAATTTTTTAAAGACAACCTGTGAATCAGCATGACTAAAAAAAATATATTAACAAAAAAGTTTGTCTTGTTAGAACACTCTCAGGAGATCCGTTTGAATCACAATACATAGAGAGGCAATTCATATGAGCATTGTTCAGGGGCGCATAGTTCCCTTAATAATCTCTTTACGAGAAAAGTGGTACTTACATACTAAGTGTTATATTTTCGTTAGGAATACACTGCTGAAGTTTGTCCCTATGTTTTAGAAACATATTGTATAAACATGGTGAATGAGTCATGAATGAGTGTGCTAATTCCGGGAGTTTATTCATTATGTGAAATAAATTGGAAATGCATGTGGATATTTTTCGATATTGTGAGAATTGTGGCAGCTATACGCCACTAAAAGTCGAATTTGAAATTTCATTTCGTCAAATATTTCTGAATTAATTTTAGATTCAGCAACATAATTAAAGAAATGGGAGATCTTGAAGTGGTAATAAGTGTGGTGGTAATATCATCCCTCCTTCCTTAGGTATTTGGGATTCATAGACCTTTTTTAACCGTTACTTTCGAAACACGGAGATGATATATTCGTTTACGAATGGTAATGTTAATCAGAATGTGGAAGCTTTGTTGCTTTTCACATTCTGATTAACTTTGCAGTGTTNTCGTTTACGAATGGTAATGTTAATCAGAATGTGGAAGCTTTGTTGCTTTTCACATTCTGATTAACTTTGCAGTGTTTTGATACAAAACTTTTATAGTATCTTAAACTTCAATATTATTTCCGTCTCTAACATAATGGCAGCGACTGAAGTTAGATACCAATAACTACGTTATGGACGCGTTATTTTATTACCAACGTAATAATTACATTGTTGTTTTTCAGTAGCTATTCGTAATATGATAATGCATCGATTATAATCCACTTAATCGACGACCCTGTTCCCATTGCTTAACGAAACTTTACGCCCCTGTGGTAAATTATAGACAAATGTTCCAAATGGACAAAACAGAGGGTTCCATGCCTGCTTGTCTGGACAACGCCTAGTTTTTTGGCTACACTTCATTTCAGCTTGCACGTCCTCAGTCATTCTTACGCACACCTTTAACATACAAATACTGATATCGCGAAAACGGTTAGCCGTAACGAGTGCCACCAAGACGAACTTTTTTGTTGATTTTCACATTTTGATTAACAAACCGTAGGTAAACGTGCATTACATTTCCGTGTTTCGAAAGTTACTGCCAAAAAGGGCGATGAACACCAAGTACATTCCGAAGAGAAGACGGTATTACCATTACACTCATAACCGGTTCAAGATCTCTATTTCCAGTAACACTGTTCAAAATTGTGTTGCTTAATCTCAAATGGCTTCGGAAAAATTTGATGAAATGCAATTTCAAATTAAATTTTCAGTGACGCGTGGCGTCCACAGTTTTCACTGTATCGAAAAATGCCATAATACATTTCCGCTTTATTTCTAGTCAGAAATCACCTCCCGGAATTAACACTCATTCAAGACTCTTTCTGTATAACTATGTATATATTTAAATACACATAATGGAGACATTGATTGTGGGTCCAGCAGCAGCACCACCATCTGAAGTTGGTATAGCATCATCGACATCTTCTGCTATGACGCCTAAGCTGTTTTCGATGGAGCCGACCACTACTTCAGATAAACTGACAGCACGAGTTCTTGTTACAGCTGTACTATATGTTCATTCAACTGTACTATCCAGTTATTCGTCTGTGCTATCTCCAGCAGAGTTTGAGTTATCGGCTGAGTCACCGTCAGAGAAAACTTACTTCTGCAACTATTTGAACAAAGTATTTTCGCACCTACACATCGCACGACAGCATTAAATTCATTGTGTGTATAAAAATTTATATCGCATTAAGCACTTGTGCTTAACATGAAGTTAGCTTTTCTACTGCAACGATACGTTCTGCAAACATGTAACGTTATGCATAATTAAGCCGCAGGTCTCGTCGATGCTTCGGTGTCAGTTATTTAAGAGAGACTACCTGCAACATCCATCTCGGTGTTATTGACAGTGGTATCACAATTCGATCCTATAACCCTCTGGCATTATCGCCAACGACCAGTATGAATCCCAAGCCCGCCAACTCATCACTGGACACAGCCGTGCTTGTGCCGTCACCTACCACAAGGGAACCATCATACCCAGTTCCTGCTCCTTGCGATGGGACAATGGCCGGACAATCTGGGTCCACCTGTGTATCATTTACAGCACTTTATGTGCCATATCTGTGTCACTTTTGCTGCACCGAGTTCGTATTCAATTTCAATGCTCATCTACATGAGATTTATCTATATACGAAGTGGGGATTCGTATTAACGAATAAATATAGTAAATGTGTATAAGAAGGACGTACACTATACATGGACGAACGTGACATTTTTCTAATCGTTTTTGTAGTAATAATGGTTTTAATTTTTACATTATTAAAAAATTGAAACATTAAAGTTTTAATTTTACCCATATAATAATCATCCGGATATATAATAACAAACTCATTTCATAAAAACCGGGTGATGGAAACATATTTCTTAAAAATGTAACACAACTGACCACTCTGCCCATAAGAGGCTGTATGGCTTATTGCGGCATACTTGCATCCCTGGGACTACAAATTAAGATTCCACTAGCGAACCAGCCCGGCTTCGCCCAGGTACAACTGAGTTTTACAGTGATACACTAAAAAATTAATTGGAAAAAGACAATTCATTTATGTGAAAAAAAAATTATAAAATTATACTGTGTTGGCCTAGGTTTTTAACTGATTACGGTAAACCAAAAGGAAGGAAAAATTTTTTACCTGATAGCCGAGAAGTAGGGTATTGTTTTTGGAGTGTATTTGTGCAAATATCTAGAAGTTACCACATTTCCGCTTTCCAGCGTCGATGTATGAAAATCAAAACGTGAGTTTCATCAAGTTGTCGCTTTAGAAATAAGTGTGCGTAGGTACAACTTTTTGCGCTTGGGTGAGGGATCTTAATCGATTACCAAATTTAAACAACGTTCCCAGCGCCACACATTTGGATGGGTGACCGTTTAGTGGCATAACATGTGAGCGCTTCCGGGTTTCGGAGGGCACGTTAAATATTCGGTCCCAGTTATTATCGATTGATAGCAGTCGTTAAGCCATTTCAGAGGTCCTTGGGCGGCCTGATAAACTCTGACACCAGAGGAAAAAATATTTCGGTCACGTTCCCGGGAGTTGCAGAATTACTCTTTGTTGTTATTCCACTGGAACCGTACAATATTCCAGAACTTAAAGTACCTACACACCAAATTTCATCAATATCCGTTCAGCCGTTATGGATCTGAGTTCGGTCACGTTCCCAGCCGTTACAGAATTAGGTTTTGTTGTTGTTCGACAGGAACCGTACAATTTTCTGGCATAAAAGGTATCCTATGTCCTATTCCATGACTTAAAGTACCTAAATACCAAATTTCATCTAAATCCGTTCAGCCGTTATGGAGCTGAGTGGTAACAAACATACACACACATACTCATACATTCATACACACACTCAGCCTTTCGCATTTATAATATTAGTAGGATGCTAAATTTTGCAGGACTAGCATAAATTGTTTGTGAATTATATTCACCTTTACCTATAATAACCATAAATAATGCAGTTTCATAGCCAAAATGCTTTAAACAGGAATTGAGGAAACACCCCAGTGTAAATAGGATTGCGTTGGCTGCAAGTACTCAGTATTTTTAAGTTAATGTAATATAAAATAATGAGCATATACANGTGTAAATAGGATTGCGTTGGCTGCAAGTACTCAGTATTTTTAAGTTAATGTAATATAAAATAATGAGCATATACATTTAAATATGGCACCAGACATAGTCACATAATAGTATTTTCTGATATAGTATTCAAATGCGAAATGCGACTGAAAACAAGAGTTTACTATGCTATTTTTATTTATTAACTTAGATTGGTTTTTGGAACAGTTCTTAAAAAAATTCGTAATCTTACCCCAGCTTGGTTGGAAAAAATTTTAATCTATAAATAACATATAAAAATATGCAAATATTCAATATATAACAATTAAGTACTGGCATGAAGAAATATATCACCAATATATCAGCCAGCAAAATATAGCGAAATGTCGCAAAAACACATAGAAATTGAAAAAAGTAAATATTTCAAAATATAATAATTTAAAAAAATGCAAGNGTGTAAATGGGATTGCGTTGGCTGCAAGTACTCAGTATTTTTAAGTTAATGTAATATAAAATAATGAGCATATACAATTAAATATGGCACCAGACATAGTCACATAATAGTATTTTCTGATATAGTATTCAAATGCGAAATGCGACTGAAAACAAGAGTTTACTATGCTATTTTTATTTATTAACTTAGATTGGTTTTTGGAACAGTTCATAAAAAAATTCGTAATCTTACCCCAGCTTGGTTGGAAAAATTTTTTATCTATAAATAACATATAAAAATATGCAAATATTCAATATATAACAATTAAGTACTGGCATGAAGAAATATATCACCAATATATCAGCCAGCAAAATATAGCGAAATGTCGCAAAAACACATAGAAATTGAAAAAAGTAAATATTTCAAAATATAATAATTTAAAAAAATGCAAGGTTTAAAAATGAGAAATAAAAAAATTAACAAAATTATTTAATGAGTCTGGAAACAAGATGGCACGACGACCATCAGACGACTGACACCCACCAGGGTCTTTCTTTGCTTAGTCTACAGGATTCCACCCCACCACTGTATTTCATTGTCAATCCAGTCGTTGGCTTGACATCACACCATACACNTTTAGTCTACAGGATTCCACCCCACCACTGTATTTCATTGTCAATCCAGTCGTTGGCTTGACATCACACCATACACCCATGCCCTCATCGTCCACCATTTAAGCACTACATATCGAACCCAACTACTACCACTAGACTGCGCTAGTGGTTTAATGAATACGTCAAATTGCTTGTTAATGATTGGCTGTTGGCCTCCAACTCTAAAGTTAATTATTGCGGTAAAAGTAGCGCCACATCAGAGTTATTTGTCTTATGTATGAGGTGAAGGATCACTATCTTTCCTGATGTTTTTAGCATTCGTTCTGGAAATTTATTATTTATAAATGTTCGATTATCCATTACAGCATTTCACGGGATATCGTATAGCATGCTCGTAATTACACATTCGTTTCCCCTAAAAGAAAAAAATTATGCTTCAATTTCAAATACCTGTTTGGAACAGCGAGCTATTAGAGTGTANATTCGTTTCCCCTAAAAGAAAAAAATTATGCTTCAATTTCAAATACCTGTTTGGAACAGCGAGCTATTAGAGTGTAGTTGTAAAGATGGAGGGTTCCTTTAATAGTGCGCCAGCGTCCAGTATCCTGTCTTCGCCTTTGTTGGAAACACTGCTAACATCATCTGGACTGCTTTTGTTGTTGTTTGTCGATGATTTCATTCGCAAACCACCAGTGTTAGGCTCTTCCAAAATGGNTCATCTGGACTGCTTTTGTTGTTGTTTGTCGATGATTTCATTCGCAAACCACCAGTGTTAGGCTCTTCCAAAATGGAATATATAATGCCAGCTTGGAAGATGGGCAGTCTTATCTTCAATGCTATTCTTGGTCATCAATCCTATAATCTCTCAATAAATCTCACTTTCCATCATCAATCGATAGAAAATCTGTTAGTTTGAATTCTGTCCTCCAGCTATCTCAAAATATGTACTTGACGACTGCTTCAATGTCTGTCCACTGTCTGTTAAATTTTACTTAGTTTTCATAAATATTCTGTCTGCAGAATACGGTTGACAAAACCGACCAGACCAACTAACCAATCAACCCCAGCCAGTCAAACCAACACCAGAAAGATCAACCAGAAGTTCCACATAACAAAAAATAACTTTCCAAAAGCGAACCTTAAAAACATACTACAAAAGTACACCTTAATAACATTACTCAAAAACATTACTTTAAAATATAAAAGACTGAGGCCTTTACCTTAGAATCGACAAAACTTATCTACTCACATTTCATAAACATAAAAATCATTGTTTACATTTATTTCGAGAGATTTCAACGCATACACAGTTTACTGACACTTTCCCAAGTTAAAGGTGAGAAATACAGGATTACCTATATATCCATCCATGCCTCACACGGGCTTAAATCTGAAACCTTTCGTGCTGTAAACCAGCGCGCAACTAACTTCGACTACCACATTCTTATGATGAATATGTGGTGACGTATACATATGTAATTCGCATTGACGTAACGCATGCAAATTTCACATTTATTGTAATATTTAAATTATGGAAGGCTTCTCTTACAGGTGACTTGGACTACTTTATGAAATGTGAATATATATATATATATATATATATATATATATATATATATACTTATGTGGCAAGAATGTCATAACTGCCTTTGGCACCACTATTTATTATTTGTTTGCAGCGGCGAAGAACGCTTCGCATAGTTCCGCCATTATTCACTTCCGAAATCCGAAGCTACAGGGAATACGGATAGGTTCCACAATTATATACACCGTTTTCTTTCCCGTTTCTTCGTAATTAAGGTTCGTCTGATTTATTGAAACTAAAGATTTTAGTAAAAATGTTTATGAGTATAATAAAATGTTAACTGTTTGTTTAGAAATTATTGTTCCACTTTTACGACCCCGCTGTCGAAGAGACTTTAAGCTGCACTTGAAAACATAATGGAGGATGCATACAACAGCATTACAAGCGTTTGTTATTCGCATGTAGGAAAATGTACTTCCTGTGCTTGCAACTTCCGCAGCTCGCTAAGGAAGTGGCGCGCGAGGAGTGTATAACCTATTCTTTTTCGCTGAGAGCGTTTCCTGTGTCTGCATCTTATCAGCAACGTTCCACTCGAATGAGACCATCTAGAATCTTATACGTCTGTGACAATCGTGTTGCTAGCACATTTTGTCGACTGCAATAAAGCATGGGTTGTAATATTTTATCTGAAAGCGTCTCAAGTGTGCACTGTAAAAACCAATTTAAGTGATTTTTTTACGTGTAGGTGAAGTAGATCAAACATATACGTAAGTGGAAATTACCATACAAATATAGTATACGCGAAAATATTTTGCCAGAATGTGGGAAACATAATTTCGTTTGGGAAATATTCCTTTCGTTCCATAAAAAAATTACACAATAATANTGGGAAATATTCCTTTCGTTCCATAAAAAAATTACACAATAATAACAAAAAATAATATAGGCATTCTAAAAAACACCTTAACTTCTGATTTACAGTTTTAAGACCAAGCTACCAGAGGGATCGGATGCAAACCAGCGTATCTTCAAATTTAAGATTCGTGGGTTATCCATTTCTTCGCCACGACTTTGTGGTTTTAATTTGAATTTATAGTAGTATTCAGAATAGCAGATTTTCGCACGCGAGTAATGTTAACCATTCTGGATAAAATATTTACGGAAATAAAACAGTATTCCTTCATTTAATATCCACGTGTTAGACTTTTGATTGCATCAAATGTTTTCGGATTAAACTTCTCATTATCATCAGCTCACGTACAAACATACTAATTTTTAAATATGCGAAATAATTTGACAATGTGTAATTTATTTAACTACCAATAAGCACTTAATCTCGTTATTTGAATTACTTGGTCAAAATACAGTAAGTCACCTGGTTTTTCTGTGCATTACACAGCATAGCTTGTGTAAAATTACTTTGGCAGCTTTTACTATAGCGTAAAATCAAAACTTGTGAATACTTCCAAATTTTTCCAATACTGAATAATGTCGCACCAAAAAAAATACAAATTTGTAGATTGTTATTATTTTACCGAGTTTCGAAGACGGCAACAAAAATATTTCAAGTTCGTGTGTAGGTAACTTAAAACATTCTCCCTGAACTATCAAACGAGCACTGTAAATTGCGCGGTGTTTGAATTAATGTGTAACAAGTGAAATCTAGAAATATTGGTTTTTCCTGTATGAAAGAATTTTCATTATTTAATATTTATAACTGTATATGAAAACCTCTCCCCTTAAAAAGCATTACATACATTTCGTTGAGATGTTAAGACGATGTTCAGGAAATGCGCCGTAAGATATTGCGCACATAGTACAATAATATTCTCCACAAATATACGAGGTATTTAACTATTGTTTAAGTGGATTTTACTCTATTGTGCAATAACTTTCCTTATATGTACAGAAAAAATATGACTCTCATACAAGAAACTTTAATATTACCTAACCATACGATGTCAAACAGATTTCACAATATTTTTTTTACTGAGTAATCTAGATTCAGATACAAAATTAATCCCGAACCAGATTGCCGCATTCAAGCATTCTTTATGCTGCGGCAGCTTTTGTGGTAATTTGAATTTACACCTACTTACTATTATACACATAAAAAAATTACGTTGGCTGGTAATAAATATAAATGAGCAATCCGCGTGTGAATGATAAACAATTTTTAGCCTACTTTACGAAGGAAAAAAATGCTCATGAGGTCACTTTCCTGTGTGTGTGTGTGTGTGTGTGTGTGTCGCCTAAAATCTTTTGAAAGTGTGAACCGAATTTCACCAAACTCTGTTTGCATTTAGAACTTACTATGTACATCTGACTTTTATAGTTTTGACCACGCCGCACAGTGATGGAATAGCCTAATTTACGAGCTCGTTTGTATTTTCAACTGAAATGAAATAATTTATACTCTAAATGATATTATCTCCGGCAGTTACACATCCAACTAAATTGTTTGTGGAAATACATTGTGAATTTATTATTTTATAATAAAAACTATAAAGTTAGTTATTTAGCAGTATTATTATCTGTATCAGAGGTGATTAGAAACTCTATAATTTAATCAACTATAATAATTGTAAACATAGAACCAAACTTTAATAACAATGTACATTATTTCCAAAATGTCACGTCCAATCACTAATTTCGTTACTTGACTTCTCTTCGCAAAGCCGGTTATGTAACGTGTGAAAGTAGAGCGCCCTTGCAAATAGCCCTGAATTATGTAATACATTCAAAATTAAACCAGACTTTGTTTTCTTCAGAAGTGGCCTGATGGAAGATATGAGGAGATCCGAAGATATTAGTAATGCATACAGTAAGTCTTCGGTATTCGTTTCCTCCCTATTCCTCTCGTGTTGTGCTCATGATAGTACTTGCATTCTTTGCGCCTTGCTTTCGAAACCTCTTCGCTCAAATGACCTATGAGAAGCAATGGAGATTCCATGAAGTCAGCTCCGTGAATTAATTGTCTTATAGACACTTGCCAGCAGTTTGTAATTTTGCACCATGGATACTTGTAGACGAATTTTCTGGTAGTGTCAAGAGCATACCTGAATGACTCAGTGCGAATCATGTAGCTACAAGGTAGAGCTTGCAAAATTACCGAAAATCTGGTGATTAGATATTCGATAACACTCGTGATTTCCGCTGCGAATTTCGGGTTCTCGAAAAATCTTCTGGTCATATTGACATCGTAAGTTTTTTTAGACCTATGCTGGACGACGTCAATAATGAGACCAGTTTTCTGCCGAAATATGTCGGTAACGTCACGTTTTTTTCCTCCAATTGAGCTTTATTGTTTGCTTATGATCGCCACTTTTTAAAACGTAATCTGTATTAAATATGCTCTACAGGCATAATGAGCGTATAATGCGCATGCAAAATGGATGAAAGAAACTCGGAACAACTTCATGCGTTTTGCTATGTGATCGACACTGGTCCATACATATGCGTAAAAATTATATTACCGTACCTCTACGCACCTTGAGAGTAGTCTCATTATAACGATAAATAAATATTACACATAATTACAAAAAATTGCAAAGAAACAAAATTAACTTTCTAGGCATTACTCTAATAAAATAGGAAATCTCTTAAAAAAACAAATTCTTTTCTATGTAATCATAATTTTGTGTTATTATGGTACATGTGGCATTAACTACTCTAAATAATATTGGATCTCTTAGATGAAGAACCATTAGCCGTGTAAAAACAAATTCTTAGACAAAAACACTCAAATACTTGCAAAACTGCCGAATGAAACATACCAGTATCAAGGAGAAATTGGGCATATGGTTTATTTGCGATCTGCGCATACTTTGCAGATCACAGCAGGTGATCCTCGCCTGTCAAATGCACCAGTTTTGACTTGTTATTTTCTGTCCAAATATATATCCACGTGACTAGGGCAATGGTTTTAAATTTTAGGAAAGCCAAAAAATTACGAATAAGCTACAAAGGTTGCTTTTAGAACACTGTGCGCAGTGCATTTACAAAATGGTGGCCATTTTAAATATGTCATTTCTCGGGAACCATTTCAGCGATTTAAACCAAAAATTGTATGTTGGAGGGGGTACATTATGTACGAATAAAATTTTGAGATTGATATTGTTGTTGGTATGCCATTTTGGAAAATAGCAGAATTTGAAAAAAAAAACTTTTAGGATATAACTCGAAAACTGTTAAATCAATTCTCCCTTAATTTGGCACTTAAGGAACACTATGCTAGGCCATGACTTAAATTGACGAGGCACTTATTTTGAAAATGACTACCATACTAACATTTTAGATTTATTTTGTATATCTGCCATGCCGTTTCACCATTTACTACCAAATTTTGTATCCTGAAATTATCTACTACAAGAATATTATACGCGAGCACATAGCATTTTTATCAGCCATTTTGTGAGATACCGACACAAAAAAAAAGTTTATGTCATATTAAAAAAAATTTCTAACTCATAAGAAGTAGAATGGCAAATTATGTAATGTAACATTGTTATATATTGCGCCATGTGTCAAGATTATGTCTACGAAGCAGGACCCGTAAAGAAAGTTAGTATATTTAGGAGGCGTACTATGAATATCCAGTGTGACTTCATTAATGTACAATGCTCTAGTGAGCGCAACCTTTAACTTTGTTCCACATACTGCTGTAAAAATTAATCCTGAACCATATTCCCGCATTCAATAACTCTTTATGCAACAGCTGTTTTGTCGTAAATGCTGCTCACAGACATCTGCGTATTTATCTAGTGTATTCAAACAAAAGTTGACTGCAGATTTTTCGTACATAGGCCACCAAAAAGCAGCCATTCGCTATTTTGACTGACTTCAATACACGATTGTGAATATAAAAAGAGAAAAGTGTGGATTAAAAACTCTTTGCAGCCTGTTCCGAGAATAGCCTAGATATCGCCCTTAATTGCTGACCACCTTACCTAACCACATAAGCTATTCTAACCTAACAACATATCCTACATTATCTTGAATTTTTACCCATTTCCGGGGTCACTTGATAATTAAGAAATTTGGGGACCATCGAGGCGAGGGAGGTCCTAGAAAACTGCAGAAAGTGGGTCACCAATCTCAACTGTCACGGCTGTCATTTCTTTCCAAATACCTCATAAACGGATCAAGGGGAAACAATGGGACAACAATACGTTTCTGTCAGCAGCACTTTCCGCTATGAAAGCTGCTGCTTACAAGTAAAATGTTTCGCATTTTGAAAGTAATGAGAACAAGTGTTTTGGATACTACATAGTATCCAAAATAAACACCTATACTACACAAACAATAAAAGATTTAATGCAGGCCATTTTAGACAATTGGTAAAGGTAGACACCAGATTTTAAGAACGGAGATTACATTCAGGCCCACCTCTATCTCAAGGCTCTGCCCTACAAATGCATCTGTATCCTATGCAGTACAGCCATCAGTCCTATTCGTCACCTTCTTCTACTGCACCGGGTCGCCCACTTTCAGTACAATTTTTTTATTGCCAACCAGCATAGCCAATAACAGAACGAATTTCACCATGTGCTCCACCAAGTTCTTCCAAAACGCAGTCCTCCCGTTTCCTAACGGAATTGTCTAATGATATTAATGAATTCATGNTGCTCCACCAAGTTCTTCCAAAACGCAGTCCTCCCGTTTCCTAACGGAATTGTCTAATGATATTAATGAATTCATGCAGGCTTTTTTATTAGTATTTCGGGTGATATTAAAAGTGCAATTTGTATAGTTTTTTTTAGCCTACTTTTCAAATGAAAGACAGGCTTATACAATTACTTGAATATCTGTCCGGAATGTATGTCTCCCTTAATAACCTTTAAACCTGTGAACCGAATTTCACCTCACTCTGTCCGCATATNATCTGTCCGGAATGTATGTCTCCCTTAATAACCTTTAAACCTGTGAACCGAATTTCACCTCACTCTGTCCGCATATACTATTTAGCAAGTACATTTGACATTTATAGTATTATATAACGTTTGGTACATATTTTCAAAATTGCGGCAATTAAAATATTTTAGGGCATCATGTTATATCTCGGGAACCATCTAACTGATATAAACCAAGCTAGATACGTTGATAGTCCATGATGTAAGCATTGAATTTAGAAAGAAATAGTGTTATTGTTCAGCCATTTCGGAAGATAGTGCAACATAAATACATAAAGCTTTTACATTATATCTCGGGAGCTATTCAACGATTCATGTAAAAT
The DNA here is from genome assembly GCA_002778355.1 of Clitarchus hookeri. Lineage (NCBI taxonomy): Eukaryota > Metazoa > Arthropoda > Insecta > Phasmatodea > Phasmatidae > Clitarchus > Clitarchus hookeri. The sequence goes on along the minus strand of NQII01001434.1, from coordinate 436,376 downwards.
GTCTTATATACGTAATACTATTATAGGCCATGTTAATAATTGCGATTAAAATGACTAAGGCATTTATTTCCAAAATTGCGTTCATATAGATATTTTATTGGCTCATTTGCTATATCTACCTTACCGTTTAACCATTTTCGACCAAACTTGTTATGCAAAAAAGTAGTAGAATTATGAAGCCCTTGTGACAACGGGATCCAAGATCGGTGCACGGAGCTCTACATGCGGTCTTCCCGGTCCCCCAGCGGATATTTTCTCTTCAAAATTTCCCTTTCTCCCTCAAAATCGACCATTTTCTTTCAAAATCGACTAACTTCCACTCAAAATTTCCCTGGCTTGTCTTAAATTTTCCCTTTTTTCCGTCACAATTTCCCTTTTTTCCCTCATAAAAGCACCGATCCGCCTCAGATGCAAAAACGAACCCCGAAAGGCACTTTCAGTGTGNTTTCCCTTTTTTCCCTCATAAAAGCACCGATCCGCCTCAGATGCAAAAACGAACCCCGAAAGGCACTTTCAGTGTGCAGAGCAGTGGCGGCCATATTGGTATTAAAGGCATAGGGTATGCCAAATCGATACACAGAGTCCAAGATCCAGAGGTGTAGCCAACCCGCTGCCATATTGTGACGACACCCAACCGGTATATTGGATTCAGGTGACCTTGACCTTGACCTTTGATGTTCCTGGTGACCTTAGACCTTGAAATACCTAAAAAATTACAAAAAATCCCAAAAATTAATAAAAAAACCACTCAAATTTTTTTCAAAATTTACCTACAATTTATAAAAAAAGTCATTAACATTTAATAATAAATAAAAATATTGAATGTTTGGACTTAGGGGGGATTCAGGAAAGGAGCCGAGGCGCCAACCAGTTGCCATGCAATTACGTCACCCAACCGCCATGCCGATTGTGGAGTGAATGCGAAACTGATTGCGAAGCGGATTGCGGTGCGGTTGTGGGGCGGATTGCACAGTGATTTGCTGTGCTGATTGTGGTTCGTGCGTCGCTTTTTGCAGTACTAATTGATGGAAAGATTTCGAGATTGATCAAAAGAATAATGACAAAACAAAGTATTTATAAATTTTGAAAATAATTTTTATTTTTTTAATTTTTGTATTTTATAAAAAAAAATTAGTTTATTTTTGGGTTCAAGGTTATCTAAGGTGTTGGGAGTGGGGTCAAGACCGCATATGTTAGGTCATGTTGAAAGTCACCCAGATCTCTAACATGTTGGTCGGGTCATCAGTGACAACTAGGTGTTAAAAATGTAAACAAATGACAAACGAAAAAAAACAATATGACTCGTGGAGTGCATTCGACAGAATGAGCACAGATGAATGGCAGGGGAGGGGAATGTTAATACAGTGTAATTGATTGGAGGGGGTCAGTCGTCTGCTGTATGTTGTGCTGTGGGGTGACCTCTAGAAATGTAATTTTTTTAAAAATATTTTTATAAATCATTTCTACTAATATTTGTTATTAATTTTTGAATAATATTTTGTATTTATTATATAATTTTTAATAACTGTTTTATAAATTAAAATTTTTTTTTTNTTTCCCTTTTTTCCCTCATAAAAGCACCGATCCGCCTCAGATGCAAAAACGAACCCCGAAAGGCACTTTCAGTGTGGAGAGCAGTGGCGGCCATATTGGTATTAAAGGCATAGGGTATGCCAAATCGATACACAGAGTCCAAGATCCAGAGGTGTAGCCAACCCGCTGCCATATTGTGACGACACCCAACCGGTATATTGGATTCAGGTGACCTTGACCTTGACCTTTGTTGTTCCTGGTGACCTTAGACCTTGAAATACCTAAAAAATTACAAAAAATCCCAAAAAATTAATAAAAAAACCACTCAAATTTTTTTCAAAATTTACCTACAATTTATAAAAAAGTCATTACCATTTAATAAAAAATATAAATATTGAATGTTTGGACTTAGGGGGGATTCAGGAAAGGAGCCGAGGCGCCAACCAGTTGCCATGCAATTACGTCACCCAACCGCCATGCCGATTGTGGAGTGAATGCGAAACTGATTGCGAAGCGGATTGCGGTGCGGTTGTGGGGCGAATTGCACAGTGATTTGCTGTGCTGATTGTGGTTCGTGCGTCGCTTATTGCAGTACTAATTGATGGAAAGATTTCGAGATTGATCAAAAGAATAATGACAAAAAAGGATTTATAAATTTTGAAATTAATTTTTATTTTTTATTTTGGTATTATATAAAAAAAAATTAGTTTATTTTTGGGTTCAAGGTTATCTAAGGTGTTGGGAGTGGGGTCAAGACCGCATATGTTAGGTCATGTTGAAAGTCACCCAGATCTCTAACATGTTGGTCGGGTCATCAGTGACAACTAGGTGTGAAAAATGTAAACAAATGACAAACGAAAAAAAAACAATATGACTCGTGGAGTGCATTCGACAGAATGAGCACAGATGAATGGCAGGGGAGGGGAATGTTAATACAGTGTAATTGATTGGAGGGGGTCAGTCGTCTGCTGTATGTTGTGCTGTGGGGTGACCTCTATAAATGTAATTTTTAAAAAAATATTTTTAAAAATCATTTCTACTAATATTTGTTATTAATTTTTGAATAATATTTTGTAATTATTATATAATTTTTAATAACTGTTTTATAAATAAAAAATTTTTTTTGGAAAATTGTACGATTTTTTGTTTTAAGCTAAAATATCATTCAAGGTCAAAGACTCAATATCAAAGGTCATCAGGCCAAGGTTACTGAAATCCAACATGGCATTTGGGTGACATAAAAACATGGCGAACGGTTGGCGTCTTGGCTCCTTTCCCGAGTCTCCTTTATGCCCAAACATTCGAATTTGTAATTTTTTTAGCAATTTTAGTACTGTTTATAAATTTTTTATACNTTTTAGCAATTTTAGTACTGTTTATAAATTTTTTATACATTTTATTAATAAATGTTTATACATTTTTGGTATTTTATGGAATTTTTGGGGGGTTTCATGATCAGAGATCACTGGGTCAAAGACAAACATCAAGGTCACCTGGATCCAATATGGCAGTTGTGTGTCCTCACAACATTGCGGCCGGTCGGCTCCGACTCTGGACAGTGTACCCTGTGTATCAAATTGGCATACCAATGCCTTTAAAACCAATATGGCCGCCACTGATCTACCCTCGAAAACGATCCCCCCAAATCCATCCTATGGATCAAAAAGTTCCTTTCAGGGGATCGTTTATGCAACTTGGGGGATCGGGGCTTTTTTNCCCCAAATCCATCCTATGGATCAAAAAGTTCCTTTCAGGGGATCGTTTATGCAACTTGGGGGATCGGGGCTTTTTTGAGGGAAAAAAGGGAAATTTTGAGTGGAAAAATTGCAACCGGGTGACCAGAATGACACAGTATGAAAATTTCCGTGNCCTCAAATCCATCCTATGGATCAAAAAGTTCCTTTCAGGGGATCGTTTATGCAACTTGGGGGATCGGGGCTTTTTTAAGGGAAAAAAGGGAAATTTTGAGTGGAAAAATTGCAACCGGGTGACCAGAATGACACAGTATGAAAGTTTCCGTGNGAGGGAAAAAAGGGAAATTTTGAGTGGAAAAATTGCAACCGGGTGACCAGAATGACACAGTATGAAAGTTTCCGTGTTCCGATCCCGAATCCCGTTGTCCCAAAGTCATCATAATCATACTTTTCAAAAAACACATATTATGAAAATCACATAAAAATACACAACCTATTTTATCAGCCATTTTGTAATATAGTGCAACATGAAAATGTCTTAATGTCATATCTCAGGAAAGAATCAACCGATTTTCACCAAATCTAGTAATTCTACAGTAGATCATTTAAACCGACATGTTTAGGGGGGTAGACACTTATTTTCAACATCGTGACTATATAAACATTAATATTGCTTTGCCATATCTACGAATGTAACAAATTTTAACTTCACTTTGTATTAAAGCAGTATTTTTTATAACCATAAAATGTACGTACCCAGAGCCTCTATCGTCCGCTATTTTCAAAGATAGGAGCAGACGAAAAATAAAGTTTTGTAATGTCTCAGAATACATTCAACCGAATTCTATAAAATTTGACAATAAAGAATTACTACAGTAAGCTATGAAAACTGANATGTCTCAGAATACATTCAACCGAATTCTATAAAATTTGACAATAAAGAATTACTACAGTAAGCTATGAAAACTGAAATTTTTTTAAGTGGGCAAGACATTTATATTCAAAATTTCAACTTTACTTTACGGGTTTGCATTATCTTTTACAACAATCAAATGCGTTTTCACATAACCTATACATGAATAAGAAAAGTTTGGTCATATCTCGGGAAAAAAATCAATTAATTCCTACGTAATTTGACAAACAAGTAGAACTATGGTAAATCATGTAAATGGGCATATTTTATGTGGTTTTGACATTTATTTCCAAAACTGGGCCAATATAAATATTTAAATTTAGTATTTAGTATTTGCCAATACATTGCAATTTTGTTGTATGTTAACAAAGATAATGCTGCATGAGAAAATTGGAATTTTAAGCCATATTTTGGGGACCAATCAACATATTCCTGCCGAAATTTGCACACCATTATTACTACTGTAGGCTACGTAAACTTGCACGTTTAAAGTGTGTCTTGAATTATTTACAACATATAACTGCCTAATATAAAAATAGATAAGTCATTCAAATTGATTAAACAGTTTAACCAATTTTAAATAAACTTTGTGTGCGAGGAGTATCCAATAGAAGCATTAAATATTATTATACAGGCACATTTTTGACTGCCTTTTCGGAAGATAGAGCCTGGTGTTAAAATGTAACATTTATGCCATATCCTGGAAACCAACCAACTAATTCCCACCAATTTTTCACATAGGTGGTACTACAGTTGGTAATGTTAAATTACATAATTTAAAAGGGTCAATTTTTTTGCCAACATGGTGGCAATATANAGTGGTACTACAGTTGGTAATGTTAAATTACATAATTTAAAAGGGTCAATTTTTTTGCCAACATGGTGGCAATATAAATTGTATGGATAAGTTTGTAGTGTCTATTAAATAATGTTACAGAAATTCAACCAATATTTCTATGCGGACAGTATCTTTTAGAAGCCTGTACATAGACTGTTTTTAGGCATTTTTGTACAATAGCATCAAAAGAGAAAATAAAGTTTTTGTGCTATATTCCGGGAACCAGTCAACATTCCCCCTCACCCAATTCTGCACCCATTAGTACTACCGTGCGCCATGTCGACTTACACGATTTAAGTGACTCACACACTTAAAGTATTTTAAAAGTGATGTTACTGTGTATACATATGTGAGGTTGGTAAACCNCGATTTAAGTGACTCACACACTTAAAGTATTTTAAAAGTGATGTTACTGTGTATACATATGTGAGGTTGGTAAACCCAGTCTATCAAAAAATGGACTGATTACAACCGACGTTAATGATTCTAAATCTACCACCATAATGCAGTTAGTTGCACACCATCTTATGGCATGGTGTGTTCTAGGTTCGAGTCTCGGGTAAGAGATTCATGAATTTGCAATTGTCTCATTAGCACTGCATTTGTTTCTGGTTACATTTTTAAGGATATCTCTTTCAACGAAATGTTAAGATCCNTAATTGTCTCATTAGCACTGCATTTGTTTCTGGTTACATTTTTAAGGATATCTCTTTCAACGAAATGTTAAGATCCACCTACTATCTAATCTTTTAAGAAGTTCATCAAAATTGTTTGTAACCATGTAGAGGATAGTGGGCTCATTAGTTGCATCGGTAACTTCTTGTTTGTATTAGTGCTACCTACATCTTAATTTCTAACTACTTTACTGCAATAATAATTTTGTTGTTTAGAAGTNATGTCTCAGAATACATTCAACCGAATTCTATAAAATTTGACAATAAAGAATTACTACAGTAAGCTATGAAAACTGATATTTTTTTAAGTGGGCAAGACATTTATATTCAAAATTTCAAATTTACTTTACGGGTTTGCATTATCTTTTACAACAATCAAATGTGTTTTCACATAACCTATACATGAATAAGAAAAGTTTGGTCATATCTCGGGAAAAAAATCAATTAATTCCTACGTAATTTGACAAACAAGTAGAACTATGGTAAGTCATGTAAATGGGCATATTTTATGTGGTTTTGACATTTATTTCCAAAACTGGGGCAATATAAATATTTAAATTTACTATTTAGTATTTGCCAATACATTGCAATTTTGTTGTATGTTAACAAAGATAATGCTGCATGAGAAAATTGGAATTTTAAGCCATATTTTGGGGACCAATCAACATATTCCTGCCGAAATTTGCACACCATTATTACTACTGTAGGCTACGTAAACTTGCACGTTTAAAGTGTGTCTTGAATTATTTACAACATATAACTGCCTAATATATAAATAGATAAGTCATTCAAATTGATTAAACAGTTTAACCAATTTTAAATAAACTTTGTATGCGAGGAGTATCCAATAGAAGCATTAAATATTATTATACAGGCACATTTTTGACTGCCTTTTCGGAAGATAGAGCCTGGTGTTAAAATGTAACATTTATGCCATATCCTGGAAACCAACCAACTAATTCCCACCAATTTTTCACATAAGTGGTACTACAGTTGGTAATGTTAAATTACATAATTTAAAAGGGTCAATTTTTTTGCCAACATGGTGGCAATATAAATTGTATGGATAAGTTTGTAGTGTCTATTAAATAATGTTACAGAAATTCAACCAATATTTCTATGCGGACAGTATCTTTTAGAAGCCTGTACATAGACTGTTTTTAGGCATTTTTGTACAATAGCATCAAAAGAGAAAATAAAGTTTTTGTGCTATATTCCGGGAACCAGTCAACATTCCCCCTCACCCAATTCTGCACCCATTAGTACTACCGTGCGCCATGTCGACTTACACGATTTAAGTGACTCACACACTTAAAGTATTTTAAAAGTGATGTTACTGTGTATACATATGTGAGGTTGGTAAACCTAGTCTATCAAAAAATGGACTGATTACAACCGACGTTAATGATTCTAAATCTACCACCGTAATGCAGTTAGTTGCACACCATCTTATGGCATTGTGTGTGCTAGGTTCGAGTCTCGGGTAAGAGATTCATGAATTTGCAATTGTCTCATTAGCACTGCATTTGTTTCTGGTTACATTTTTAAGGATATCTCTTTCAACGAAATGTTAAGATCCACCTACTATCTAATCTTTTAAGAAGTTCATCAAAATTGTTTGTAACCATGTAGAGGATAGTGGGCTCATTAGTTGCATCGGTAACTTCTTGTTTGTATTAGTGCTACCTACATCTTAATTTCTAACTACTTTACTGCAATAATAATTTTGTTGTTTAGAAGTTATATTGTTATATATTAAATATTACAGAAACACTTTGATATATACAACCTTAATATTTGATTGTAACACTAGGATAAGTGCTGCACAATGGTCTTGTACAATTTGNACACTTTGATATATACAACCTTAATATTTGATTGTAACACTAGGATAAGTGCTGCACAATGGTCTTGTACAATTTGTCCACTCGATTGTTTCGAAATTCTATACAGATATTGCAAGCATATGTACGAATCTCCAGTGGTAAAGAACCGTAAAACAAAGTCAGCCTGGAATATCAACAGCGGAAACATATGAATGTAAGTTTGTGAGTGTGTGTATATATATATACACAGGGCGGACAAGCTCATGGCCCATGGTAGCCAGGCCTAAAACAAAGAACATTAACATGGGAACCACCTCTTTATCTCGAAGAGTAAGAGCGTACTCCCCCCATGGAAGTGGAGCTGAANAAAGAACATTAACATGGGAACCACCTCTTTATCTCGAAGAGTAAGAGCGTACTCCCCCCATGGAAGTGGAGCTGAATAACATATTAACAGAATATAAAGAAAGAAACTATTTCAGATGGATCATTCAACTTCTGGATTCCGTTCACGCTCATGCAGACACGCACATTGTGAATAAATTGTGATTATCATCCAACCCCGTCATTGGAAAACTAGGGTTTGCGAAATTTATTATGCATACATTTTTGTAACAATAGGCCGTAAGAAAAATGTTTATGCGAATTAGTAATTGGCATGTAAAAATTAACAAAAATAATTCTCTTGTCTGAACTCTCTGAGACTAACCGTTTCGGCGACAAAAGTACCAAAACTATGAGTGCCGTGTCCATGCTTACAGACAGGCAAACTTTTCATCATGTGCATCATGCTGCTGGGGGACCACTAGCTGTCATATCAGACATGCAGATCACATCCTACATAATGTAAAACTAGTACTTAATATTGCCTTATTGCTAATACATAATACATATGCTAGTATAATCACACCGGGCAGAGCTCTAAAACACGGTTTATTTAAACAGGATGGAACAAGAGGTCGTTTACATCATTTGGGGGATGATAGAGGAGGACAAGATGAACAACATTTGTATATACCGAATGTCCTGTACTTCAACCACTTTGTCGCTAAGGATGCAGATAAGATAAATGTGCTAAGGGCCTAGGAGCGTGCATCCTCCGTGACATTATGCATTAGGTCGGTCACCCTTGTCGAAATGTCTTGAAAAGCAGTCTGTTTCTCTTCGAAGACGATCAACAGCATGTGTTTGGCAACAGAGTGTGTAAGCACAGAAAGGTGAGCATTCATGTCATACTGTACTGTGTGTTCCATGTTCATTGTGTCACAACTCTGGAGTGTTCGTAATTATTATTGTACATAACATACAAGAGCATTACCATTTACGATAGGTTTTGAATCGCGGACTTCATATTCTTTGAGCTGGCGGACATGCATCTGTAATGGGGAGACTCGATGCAATAGCCGTGCTGCAAGGCGCCTGTACGCCGAATGCTTTAGATGGTTGTCATCTCACGTCTTCTGCCAATGACTGCATGAGCGCGTTCGTATAGACAGGATCCCTGCAAGCACAATAACAGGAAATAGGCGGCCCTCAAACTGTGCGCACTGTACAAATGGATGAGACTGTGCTACAACAGTTACTGCAGAATCCGCATACCAGCGCATGCACTGTAGCCAGACGGCTCAACACTAAACCTGCTACTAGGAAATGCTACCATTCAAGATGCAGAAGGCGCAGGGCCTGTCTCCTAGTGACTTTTCCTCTCGCCCACAATTTGTGCAATGTTTATTTCAGCAAATGTTAGTTAATTATGCCTTCCCAACATGTTTTGTGTTCACAGATGAGGCCCTGTTCACGATGGAGGGGATTTCCAACAGCCACAACAGCCATTGTTGTGATTGGGATAATCCGAAGCAAACCATTATGTGCCATTATCAGCACAGATTTGCTGTCAGTGTATGGGCTGGCATTGTAGTCCGCTATCTCGTTGGGCCGTACATTTTACCGGACTGACTACGTGTTGGCAATTATCATGTGTTTGTACATTACATCTTACCACATCTCCTGGAGAATGTTCCACTGGCAGTGAGGCATTAATTATGGTTTCAGCATGATTCTGCTCATCCACATTATGGCCTCCATGTAAGGAACTGCATGAATAAAATATTCCACAATCATTAGACTGGAAGGTGTGGGCCTGTATTTTGGCCACCTTAAACTCCCGATCTGACTTCGAAGGATTTATTTCTGTAGGTGGAATGAAACGTTCAGTTTACGCAATTCCTTGAAATGCCGCAGGGGATTGGGTTGCATGTGTTACTGCAGCTGCAACGATCATCTCTGAAGCACCTGGAATATTCAAATAAACCAATCACTTGTATACAGCTGCCACATCTGGGTTGAAGTCAATGCCGATAAATTATAGCAATGTCTGTCAACTCTTCTTTTGTGAAAATGGTACTTTGTATATAGAGCTGTAACCCACCTTAGTGGCAAAAAGGTTGAAGTACATGACATTTGGTACATACAAATGTTATTCATCTCGACCTCCTCTATCATCCCCCAAATTTTGTAAACGACCTTATGTTACACCTGTATATTTTCTCATTTTTACATGCATTTCTTAGGAACATTTTATTGACATTGTAATACATGCATACGATTTACTTTGATGGGCTAATAGCAACATATGTTGAAATTGAACGCTCTCTATCAGAATTCAGGAGCCCAAACATCGTGAAACTGCTGCCTGTACAGCACGAAATTGATTATTGGCTGCATGTATCACAGCAGCATGCAAAACGAGCAATGCATTCCTCGATACTGTCCACAGGTTAACGGTACACTAGTTCCATTAGAAATACCAACAATGAAAAGTTCATGAGATTTTAGTTCGGCGACCTCGGTGGCCAGAATACAGATCCGCCACTATTGATCCACTGCTGCGGATAGATGTGGTTAAGTTTCCGGCGAGCTGGTCCCCTGTAATGGGGTGGTGCCCTGTTATGTTGGTACCACATAACTCTTCGAATGGCCAGTGGAATGTTTTCCAACAACTTGGGCAGAATCTCGAAGATAAACATCGCATATATCCGTCCTGTGAGGGTGTCTGGCAACATAAATGGTCCCACTTACCAGGTGCCCAGAGTATCCCACCACACATTTATGCTCCATCGTTCTTGAAGTCCCCTGGAACACGATTCATGTGGATTACTGTGATACCAGTATTGGCTATTGTGATAATAATAATACCTTCACTGGTAAAATGTGCTTCGTCCGTCCAAAGAACGTAAACCACAAAGTCAGGGTCTAGTTGGAGTGATGTCAGCATCTATTGACAGTACGTGACGCGGCGAAGCGGATCTCCGTCTATAAAACAATAAATATCTCTGTAGTGATGGTGATAGAGACCGTCGTCGTACAAGATGGTCATTACGAGGAAATGACTCCCACCGAGTACAGTGCTACTATGTGGGTGTTCAACGAGTTGCCTCTCTGAAGGTGTGGACACAGTGCTCACACTTTTTGTGCTCTTATAGCAGAAAGAGATAGCCTGAGCGAGTTCGGACAGAGAAACTGTTTTGATAACTATGACGTGCCAATTATTAATTATCATATGCATGTACATCTCCTATGGCGNTAGTTGGAGTGATGTCAGCATCTATTGACAGTACGTGACGCGGCGAAGCGGATCTCCGTCTATAAAACAATAAATACCTCTGTAGTGATGGTGATAGAGACCGTCGTCGTACAAGATGGTAATTACGAGGAAATGACTCCCACCGAGTACAGTGCTACTATGTGGGTGTTCAACGAGTTGCCTCTCTGAAGGCGTGGACACAGTGCTCACACTTTTTGTGCTCTTATAGCAGAAAGAGATAGCCTGAGCGAGTCCGGACAGAGAAACTGTTTTGATAACTATGACGTGCCAATTATTAATTATCATATGCATGTACGTCTCCTATGGCGNCCGGACAGAGAAACTGTTTTGATAACTATGACGTGCCAATTATTAATTATCATATGCATGTACGTCTCCTATGGCGTTCCGTTACATAATTACATGCTTAATAATGGTAACAAACCCTGGTTTTCCAGTCACGGGGTTGGATGACAGTAACAATTGGTTCACCGCACGTGTATATCCATGCACGTGAATGGGAACCAGGTAGTGAATGTTGCTTCTCAAATAGTATATGCTTTACTGTAAACATACATGTTCCTCAGCTCCACTTCCATGGGGGATTTTTGTCCCTACTCTTCGAGATAAAGGGGCGATTACTTTGCTTATTTTTCTTGTTTTAGACCTGGCTACGATTGGCTGCGAGCTGATCCGCCATTTTCAATCCACACTGTAGTTATAATATAAGATATAATACATTAATAGCATTAAATTATTGTATCAGTTAAATACAAATCTGTCTTGATTTGAAATTGGATTTCGAAAACATGGAGTGGAGAGATTTGGGCGGCTCTTAACATCGANAATACAAATCTGTCTTGATTTGAAATTGGATTTCGAAAACATGGAGTGGAGAGATTTGGGCGGCTCTTAACATCGAGACCTTAACAACCGATCTGGGTCAAGGGAAGGTGAGTATGTAGCAGCGCCGGAATGCTAGGACGGGGGAAATGGCAGATACCCAAGAAAACACGCCGACCAGCGCCACGGTCCAGCACGATTACCTGAAATAGGATTTAGAGAGATCTAGTGCAGGTATCATGCATCAGAATTCAGGATTTGTCTGCCAACTCGCTTGACGAGGTGGTCACGGCTTGCCGCTGGNAATACAAATCTGTCTTGATTTGAAATTGGATTTCGAAAACATGGAGTGGAGAGATTTGGGCGGCTCTTAACATCGATACCTTAACAACCGATCTGGGTCAAGGGAAGGTGAGTATGTAGCAGCGCCGGAATGCTAGGACGGGGGAAATGGCAGATACCCAAGAAAACACGCCGACCAGCGCCATGGTCCAGCACGATTACCTGAAATAGGATTTAGAGAGATCTGGTGCAGGTATCATGCATCAGAATTCAGGATTTGTCTGCCAACTCGCTTGACGAGGTGGTCACGGCTTGCCGCTGGNGGTGCAGGTATCATGCATCAGAATTCAGGATTTGTCTGCCAACTCGCTTGACGAGGTGGTCACGGCTTGCCGCTGGAAGTCTTGGACATCCCTGTTATGGAAAAAAATGGCCTTTTACAACCCAAAAAAAAAACATTTCTGGAATTAATAATTTTTCCAAAAAATCAATTTCTTTACAAAAAAATTAAAATCAATCTTAAAAATTAAGACAACGGATTCAAAGATCTTGGAAGGAAGACCAGAAAAGGCCTCATAAATAGAGAGGATTTGAGGCGCTTAGCAGAATGAGTCACTTAATCCTCAAAGCAGAAGAGGAGGATTCGAGACCACAAGCCAGGTACAGCAGATCGGTTGGAATCAGCGAATGTAGCACACTCCCCCTTCCCCCATCCTGCACCTACCACATCCACACCACCCCCCTATCACCACACCGCCATCTGTTCCGTTTAACCCTCACCCCCTCCCCTACCCGCACCGCTAGTTATTATAAAATATCGAGAACAATCAAAATAAGTTATAAAAATTGAGAAAAATCGTAGGAAATCGAAAAAAAATAATTATAAAATCGAAGCACATATAACGTTAACCTCAAATTCACACCTCTTGGCCCTCACCAAAGACCCCCTCCCTTCTGCATAAATAAACCCACACGAGTATTAAAAATTCGAGAATAATAACAAACAAGATGCTACTGATAATTTAAGAGCCTACTTTCCTCCACAAGGTGCAAATCAATCTTAGAGCAGTTCTTAAGAGCATATATTGTGGGTAGGCGTTGACGTCTCACTGACAGCAATATCATTAGAGATGAAACCAGAAACATGTTAAACAGTACCAAGACATTAAAAATACACAAGTGACTGATGGGTCTAATAGAAACTGTATGCATAAATAGTTCGAGTGAATTTGTTTAGTTGTTTAATAGGTATGGCAAACATATTCAAATAGTTATATGCCACCATTTTGAAAATCATTGTCTGACACCATTCCAATCATGTAACTTTAAGTGGACATCTGTAGGTGTATAACATTTGGTGGAAATTAGTTAAATTATTGCTAAAATATGGCATAATATTCAATTTACTAACCTGACACTACTTAAAAAAAGGCAAAGGGGGATTTCTATATTAGCACATTCGATGATTGTCATAGATACAGTAAAGCTACAAAGTTAAATTTAAATCTATTACAATGCACATTGAGCGAAAATATTTGTATAGGCGCTATTCGGAAAATAAGATTCTTTCACACTTAAAACATATAATGCAAATTAATATGGCCAACCACAGTACCAATTTTTCGTAAAATTTGAAAGAAATAGTTTGATTGTTTCCCGAGATACGACATTAAAACTCTTTTACTTCATGTGTGGCCAACTTCCAAAATGGCGGAGAGATGACGCTTTCCATAGAAAGTTTGATTAATATAATTGATACTATAAGCGTATAAGGTTAAGTTGAAATTAGGTGTGTAGTTTCGTCGATAAAATATTTTGTTCGAAAAATGTATATTTTTCCATTTTGAAAATATGTGTGTCTTAACCTCACGAAGATTATCAGTTTACATGGCCAGCCATTGTGCCACTTGTTTGCCAAATTTGGTAGAAATCTATTGTTTTATCGGAGATAATGAATAATTTTAATTGGTCATGTGATATTTTTTCACATAATGGCAGGCAANTAAATCTATTGTTTTATCGGAGATAATGAATAATTTTAATTGGTCATGTGATATTTTTTCACATAATGGCAGGCAAAAGAGATTTTGTGTGAACACATTTAATGGTTGTCATATACACTGAGGTGACAAAAGTCATGGGATAGCAATATGCAAATATACAGATGGAAGTAGTATCGCGTACAAAAAGTATACATGGGCAGTGCATTGGTTGGGCTTTCATTTGTAGTCAAGTGATTCATGTGAAAAGGTTTCTGAGGTGATTATGGCNATGGGCAGTGCATTGGTTGGGCTTTCATTTGTAGTCAAGTGATTCATGTGAAAAGGTTTCTGAGGTGATTATGGCCACACGACGGGAATTAACCGACTTCGAACGCGGAATGGTAGTTGGAGCTAGACGCATGGGACATTCAATTTCAGAAATGGTTAGGGAATTCAACATTCCGAGATCCACTGTGTCAAGAGTGTGCCGAGAATACCTAATTTCAGGCATAACCTCCCACCATGGGCAACGCAGTAGACGACCGCCTGCACTGAATGACTTAGAACATGGACATGTGCGCAGAATGGTCAGTGTTAACAGACAAGACACACTGCATGAAATAACCGAAGGGAATCAATGTGGGATGTACGACGGACGTGTTCGTTAGGACAGTGCGGCGAAATTTGTCTTTATTGGGCTATGCCAGCAGAATGCCGACTAGAGTGCCTTTACTAAAAGCATGACATCGCCTGCAACACCTCTCCTGGGCTCGTGACCATATCGGTTGGACCCTAGACGACTGTAAAAACGTGGCTTGATCAGATGAGTCCCGATTTCAGTTGGTAAGAACTGATGGTAGGGTTCGAGTGTGGCGCAGACCCCACGAATCCATGGACCCAAGTTGTCAACAAGGAACTGTGCAAGCTGGTGGTGGCTCCATAATGGTGTGGACTGTTTTTACATGGAATGGACTGGGTTCTCTGGTCCAACAGAACCGATCGTTGACTGCAAAGGGTTATGTTCAGCTACATGGAGACCACTTGCAGCCATTCATGGACTTCATGTACCCAAACAACGATGTAATTTTTATGGATGACAATGCGACATGTCACCGGGCAACAACTGCTCACGATTGTCTTGAAGAACTTTCTGGACAATTCCAGCGAATGATTTGGCCACCAAGATCGCCCGACATGAATCCCATCGAACATTTATGGGACATCGTCGAGAGGTCAGTTCGTGCACATAATCCTGCACCGGCAACAATTTCGCAATTATGGACGTCTATAGGGGTAGCATGGCTCGATATATCTGCCGGGGACTTCCAACGACTTGTTGAGTCTTTGCCACGTCAAGTTGCTGCACTTCGCCAGGCAAAAGGAGGTCCGAAACGATATTAGAATGTATCCCATGACTTTTGTCACCTCAGTGTATACAACCTGCACACAAAGTTTCATTGGAATTAATTTCATGGTTTCGACGATATAACACCAAACNAATTTCGCAATTATGGACGTCTATAGGGGTAGCATGGCTCGATATATCTGCCGGGGACTTCCAACGACTTGTTGAGTCCTTGTCACGTCAAGTTGCTGCACTTCGCCAGGCAAAAGGAGGTCCGAAACGATATTAGAATGTATCCCATGACTTTTGTCACCTCAGTGTATACAACCTGCACACAAAGTTTCATTGGAATTAATTTCATGGTTTCGACGATATAACACCAAACCAAAATAGATATATGAGCGTCATTTTGAAAATAAATGACTGAGATACCTTAAACCTATCATTTGTCATTACCTACTGCAGTACTACTTGTTTACCATATTTGGTATTAATCAGTAAATTTTTTCTCAAGATATGATAAAAAAACTTTATTTATTCTTGTTGCACTCTCTTACAAAATGGAGCACAAAAGAGGCTTCGTGGGGACATATTTAATGTTTGCTATATATACTCTTAGCATGCATTGTTAAGCTGGAATTAATTATACTATTTCTAATATATAGCATATTATGCTAAAATATCTAGATGGCTGCCATTTTTAAACTTAGTCTCTGACATACTTAAAACATATTTGTATATATCAACTGCTACAGTACTCTTTGTGTGGCAAATTTGGTAGTGATCTGTCAAATGTTTCCCGAAATATTACACAAAAACATCATTAATTCATGTATCGCTGTTTTACAAAATGGCTGACAAAAGTTTTTTTNTTTCCCGAAATATTACACAAAAACATCATTAATTCATGTATCGCTGTTTTACAAAATGGCTGACAAAAGTTTTTTTTGTATATATGGTGGTTGTAATAATTACTCGCAGCATACAATATTTTGTTGAAATTGGTTAAACGGTATGGTAGTTATAACAAATAAACCGAAAAAATTTGTATAACAGCTATTTTGAAAATAGGTGCCTATTGACGTTCACTTACTTACATAAATATGGTCTATCANAAAAAATTTGTATAACAGCTATTTTGAAAATAGGTGCCTATTGACGTTCACTTACTTACATAAATATGGTCTATCATAGTATTATACACGTGCCAAAAATGGTGAAAATTGGTTGAGTATTTTTCGAGATATAACATTAATTCTTTATTTTTTAGTGAGTCGCTTTATTCCAAAATGGCTGACCAACAACAATACTCAGTTCTAAATTCAGTGCTTTCATTTTGCGCTGTCAGCATACAAAAATTGGTTTTCATCAGTTGAATGCTTTCCGAGATATAACATAACCCTAAATTTTAACATGGCCACCATTTCGAAATAAGTGTTAGGCGAGGTCGAAATCTATACAAGTCAGCTGTCTTTACTTAGTATTATATGTGTATCGATTTTTGTGAAATTCGTTTTACGAATTCAAAAATTGAAAGCTGAGACACGAACGCACAGACACAGACACACAGGCGCACACATTCATACACACATACACACAGAGACACGCAGACAGGAAAGTGACCTTATAAGCCTATATTTCCTTCGGAAAGTTGGCTAAAACTCCAAAAATTGATTCTAAAAATCTGGGAAATTATGAAGTTCCCCCCCCCCCAAAANAACTTACCCACCCGCCTTAAAAACATAAAAAGGACTTCATGCACCTAACCATGAACCCTTACATCTACCTACCCCCCTCCCAATCATAAAAAAATCGTAAATAATCACACACAATAAAAAATATAATTTATTCTAAAAATTGGGAAAGAATTAACATTGACGATTCCGACTACCATGTTAGTTGCTGACATCCTTGACATAGACCCCAATGACATTGAACTCGAACAATCGAGAAGAAATTGTAAGTTAATCGAATTAAATTCGTAAAAATGCAACATATTTCGTCACTGACTCTGCAACCATATCGGATCCTGGTGACCATGACCTTGACCCCAATAACATAAAAAAGAAGAAACCCGAAAAATTGTGACAAAATCTAAAGAAATTATTAAAATTTTATTAGCATATTACCTCACTGACTCATACACTCATGTTGGATGCTGGTGGCCTTGACTTTAACCAGCATAACCTTGAACACATAATATCCAGAAAAAAATTGTAAAAAATCGAATAAATAAAAAAAATGTTATGGTAGTATCCGCACAGCTATTATGGTGTGCAATAAAACCAACTGATCATCCCGCTTCCCGCAGTCATGCGATGTGATCCCTCTCGAATGCATCCAACTGTTAGTAGTGCTGCCGAATTCATCTCTGAGGCATACTACATTTTAAAGTGGTGCTACCTGTAAAACAACTGGAATAAAAATGAAAAGCATGTACACCGGGGCAATCTTAGGGCGCGTATACACTAGGCGAGTCGAGCATGTTACGTAACGTGTAATGTAATGCTCGTTGCTTGCTGTAAGTATCGAGTACGCTGCGAGCACACAGCGTGAATGCATTGATCCGTCAGTTGTGTCGAGTATGTAAAGAGCAAGCAGTTTTATCGTTTCACATCACGAGGCGTGTAAGATAACGAAGCGTTATTGGCTTTTATTCTGAGCAGTGGTGCAATGCTACTGTGTGCACATCAATGAAATGTTCGTAAAAAACAACGAAAGCCTCGGCGATGGTAGTGTACTAAATTATGTAAAAAGCAGGTGTTCGGAACTAATGCAGGATTTAATGTTTCAGCTTATAAGCGGGGAGTAAAAAACCTTTACCAGTATGTCTCCCATACATTTCGAGAATTTGCAGATTAAAGTTGGACCAAAAATAAGTAGTCAATAATCAGACCAGTAGAGGAGGATTCAAGACTCGGAGCCAGGTCCAGCGTATCGGGTGGGATCAGCGGACATGACCCCCTCATCCTAAAGCCATCCAGCACATACTAATTCAAGCTTCTCTATATCCACATCTCCCCCTCATCATTATTTTCCACTCCCCCTCCCCTGACACACAACCCCAAGAAATTATTGTAAAAATCGAGATAAATAAAAAAAAATTTAAAAATCGAGAAAAATAGCAAGAAATAGAAAAAAATTCTAAAAATGGAGGAACATACTTACCCCACCACCATAACCCACTTCACTCCAAACACCTTAATCCACACTAGTAATAAAAACTCGAGTATAATAGCAAATAACAGGAAAAATTATTCTTAAAATCGAGTAACATATAAAGTTACCCAACCCTACCCCCGATAGACCCCATCACTCTAACCATAAACCCAACCCCTACCTGTTCTAATCCCAACGATAAAACATTGGAAAAAAATATCGCAAAAAAAAATCCAAAAATTATTTCTCAAAATTGAGGAGAAACTTACCTTGATGACTCCGACTACCACATTGGTGGTTGAAAACCTTGACGTAGACCCCAATGACATTAAAAGCGAAAAATCGAGAAAAAATTAAAAAAATTGAAAGAAACTGATAAGATTTTAAGAAAAAATTACATTATTGACTCCGACACCCATGTTGACTGTTGGGGGCCTAAAACTTGACCCGAATGACCTTGAACAATAAAACCTGAGAAAAATTGTAAAAATTGAAGAAACACTTGTAAAAATCGACGAACATATTATGTTACTAACTATGAAAACCATGTTGAATTTTCGCCACCACAACATAAACCCCAATGAACCTGAACTCTGAAAATCAAGAAAAAAATGCGAAAATGTACAAAAATATAAAAAACCATTGAGGAAAAAAATACCTACCTATTGCGAAAAACCATGTTGGATGTGTGTGACCCTAAAAGTTCGATTCTCATAAAGATGGCAAAATATAAAGAAGGGGGGGGGTGGTATGCAGTCGTCTGCTGATTGCCGTACCAGGAGGTGCGTTTGTGCATGTATGTGCTCTACCATATATACGATAATCGTACTTTTAGAGTCACACACATTTCGACATGGTTTTTCGCATTAGGTATAATGGCATAAATTCAAAATGAAATAAAATTTATTCTAAGAAAATTTTTCTTACTGGTCTATATAATTAATTAACTATACATTAGCGAATGTTCATGTTTCTGTAAGAATGTCGAATTTTTATAAACTCGTATTGATCGACTGGATTTGCAATATTTGTTAATCTTTTGTTTTCATTGCCATAATTTATATTTTTTAAATACTAATTTGTAAAATAATGAATTTCCGTAGGTATCTGTTTATATAAATATATTAATCACAGTTAAATAGACTTCGAAATCATCGATATTTGGTTTACAGTCTGTGCNGACGTACCCGCCTGTGCTTCGCTAGAGCTTGAGTACGGACGGATAACATATAGGGACGCCGCAGGCGTCAACACATTAGCGAATGTTCATGTTTCTGTAAGAATGTCGAATTTTTATAAACTCGTATTGATCGACTGGATTTGCAATATTTGTTAATCTTTTGTTTTCATTGCCATAATTTATATTTTTTAAATACTAATTTGTAAAATAATGAATTTCCGTAGATATCTGTTTATATAAATATATTAATCACAGTTAAATAGACTTCGAAATCATCGATATTTGGTTTACAGTCTGTGCNATATCTGTTTATATAAATATATTAATCACAGTTAAATAGACTTCGAAATCATCGATATTTGGTTTACAGTCTGTGCTTATGTGAGTGTTATTTAAAATAGTTATTATCCGAACAAGTTTATGTTCTACCTCACCTACTCAATTAGTTAGACCAATTATTTTATCTCAAACATATGATAACATTTTTAGCACTTCGATTTAATTTTTCTTTGTTCAAACTCGTTATTAACTTTTTTCATTTGGATGACGAAATTTATAATTTTCAACATAATAACTGAACTCAGATTTTTAAGCTATATAATTTCGAATGATTTAATTTATCATATTTAATTTAATCATTTGCCTCAAATTTTAAAGCAAATAATTTTTTTAATTTATATGCAAAATTATTTAAACTTGTTAATTTTATTTAATAATCAGATATAATTTTATCAATTTCATTAGAAATGAGCTCATCTAATATTTTTGTATGATATTTTTTATTTTATCAGGAAAATTACAAAATGTATCATTCGTGATGCATTTATTTAATTTATTGTTCTAAACATATTCATTTAATTGATTATTTCTAACACATTATATAATTAATAATTTTTTCCACATTCATTTAATATTTAATTAAATCATCATCTTTTTTTACTATGACATTTTTTAATTCTTTCTTCAAAATCATATAATTTTTCATTTTTTTAAATTATTATTTAACTCAGTTTTCAAAGAAACAGTATTTTTGAATCATTATAATTTTTATTTGTTAAATTAATATTTAACATAGTTTTCAAAGCTACGTATTTTTTATATTATTAAAATTTTTATTTGTGACATAATTATTTATCTAGGTTTTTAAAGCAACATAATTTTTGAAATAATGAAAATTTTTATTTGTGACATAATTTTTTAAGTCAATTTTCAAAGCAACATCGTTTTTCAAATAATAAAATTGTCATTTTTAGCATACTTTCAGAAGGAAAGAAAGGCTTTTGAGATAATTTTCCTGTCTGTGTGTCTGTGTGAGTATTTCGGAAACCATCAAACCGATTTAAACCACGTTTTGTATGCTGACAGCACAAGTTCTAAGCTTTAAATTTAAAATTGAATATTGTTGTTCTTCCTCCATTTTGAAAGATAGCGCCACATGAAAATATTTTCTCATTTTACATTTTGAAAATTAATGAAACTAATATACCAAATTTGGCACATAAGTATTACTATCATTGGCCCATGTAAATGTAAGTAATTGAACTTAATTAACCTCTCATTTTCAAAATGGCAGCAATACAAATATTGTAGGTTTACTTATTATAACTACCATATTATTTAACCAATTTCACCCACTCCATAAGTGAATAAATTATGAACTTGAAACATAAATGCATATATTTATAAAAAATGTACATAATTACTTAATGGAATTTTCTGAACACGTGTCCATGAAAAGTCATTTTAATTTTTGGCAGTTTTTATGGGTATTTTATTTCGATTTCATGCAGCAGAACAGCAAATGAATTCTATAAAATGAAACTTAATTAAAATATGATTCCAGCTGAAATTTTAAATCTAAATCAATGAAAATCTTTCCATTGAACGCAGTGACATGTTAATATCTCAGTTCCATTGGTTCACCAATAATATGTACTAACTAGTAATGGGGAAGCGTGTTACGGAAATCTGTTTTTAAAACCTAGTCTAACATACTGCTTCATCAGCGAGAACAGCCAAATGATGAAATTCTCAATTATGTAAATGACGCTTATTTCAATCACTCTTTCACAATTACATAGTAAGGAAATTTAAGAGGGGACAGAAGCCGACTCACCCCCACACCCGTTGTAAAGAAGGCCGTTTGCCCACCTGGGGAAGGGGGAGAAAGAATTTTTCACAGTTTCGCTACCGTACTTAAAGGAAAAACTACACATTTTGTGGGCGGAGTGCATTTAAAATGCAACGTAGACGGATGCCTAAAATTATTCAAACTAAACAAATACCAGTGCCATTAAGAGAAATTTCCTACCTGAATAACAATAGTAAACCGAAAAATATTTGCTTATAATGTAATTTCTTGCAGTATATACAGGGAATGGACAAAATAATGTGAACACCTGACATATACACAATATTTATTAATTAATAAGGTGTTGGGCCACCATATGCATTTAGAACAGCTGCAATTCTTCGCGGAATATATTCGTAGAGTCTCTGAATAGTTTCCAACGGAACATTGTCCCATTCTTGTACCATAACATCCACCAATTGCTTCAATGATATTGGAGAATGGATCTGCTCCTCACGCTCTGCTCTAAAACTTCCCATAACGGTTCAATTATGTTGAGGTCTGGCCAGGGAAGATGTTTGATGATATTCTAATTATCCTCAAACCAAGACTGAACCTTCTTGGCTGTGTGTATGGGCGCATTATCATCTTGGAATATGGCAGTGTTTGGCAGCAATATGTTCGTCATAGTAAGAAGTTCATCAGTGAGGATATCGAGATATTCATTCGCAGTAATCCGGCCAGTGATGTGAATGAGAGGACTAGCTGAATACCACGATATAGCTGCCCATATCATAACGGAACCTCTTCCAAGCTTGACTGTAGGTAGCAGGCAGTCCGGATGGTAGGCTTCTTTTGGGGTTCTCCATACATAAACCCGGCCATTTGTAGGAAACAATGTAAACGATGATTCATCGGACCATACCACATCCTTCCAATCATCACGTGTCCAGGTTTTATGATAGTGGCACCACTTCTTTCGCAGCTTAGCGTCGGCTTCCGTTATAGAGAGTTTCGCAATTGCAGCCCTTCCATGAATGTTAGCTTTGTGGAGCTCCCGCCGTACTGTTTTTGTCGAAACAGTATTACTAAAGTGAGTGTTGAGTTCTACTGTCACTTTTGCCGCGGTAGTTTTATGTTGTCTGGCCACAATTCTTTTTAATGCTCGCCCACTATTCCTCTTCGCCGATGATGTTTTACCATGTTTTGTTTATGCTGTCATTACCGTGGATACTGTCGCTCGTGAAACGTTAAACAATTCAGCTGTTTTCGTCACAGACGCTCCCGCTAACCAAGTACCAACGATTTGCCCTCTTTCGAAGTCTGAGAGATCACACATTTCAACGATCGCTTGTTTTAACCGTCGCAGAACAAAGCGTTTAGTACACAGAAATATAACCTACAAGACTTGGCAGGTAAACTGTGCCATACATACGCGTCGCATTATTTACACGGAAGTAGTGTTGCCAACATGCAACAAAATGTACTATATTGCACGGTGTTCATATTATTTTGTCCATCCCCTATATGTAATGGATTAAATACAAAATGGACAATGTTAATATTTCTTAGCGTGAAACAATAAAAACCCTTAAATGTTAATTTCCTCAAGGTAATTATATTTTTATTTTATGTCTCACCTTTTAGTTATGTGCTGTTGTGCATCACAAGCAAACATACACCAAATTATTCAATACCAAACACTAAGTCGCAGATAATAATATATTTACAGTATTTTGCCATAGATATTCCCATTACTAGATATTTACACATAATCAAGTCACTTATCATTCACTAGTTGTGCCCACGGCTCCACTCGCGTGGACTACAGAATTATTGTTTAGGTTTTTTTTAATAAAGTTGAGTTTTACTTAGTGTTAATTATGAGATGAATAATCAGTAGACAAATATTTTAAGTTTAAACATACTTTAATTTTTTACATTTTAATATTTTGCATGAAGTCATTTCTTGATTTTTTCTAATCTAAAGACATATATTTTATCGCAGGACCTCTTTGTACACCACATTTCTCATTTTTTTATTGGGCGCAAGTACATACAAATTGCTACTGCAACTGACACGTGAACATGCGACATGTAATTGTCCATGTGAAAAGCATGGCTGTCGGAGGTTAACTCCAGCAACTTCCAGGTCTTTGGTCTTGTGACATATTTATAGTCATAGCAAAAAATTCCCTGATTGGAAATTGGAGACGCTTAAACTAGAAAGGTTAAACCCGTTGGAATCATGGGTATTCTGGGTATTAAGATTTTTCGCCAGTACCGGTGCCACTCCTATTAGTTGCCTCAATAAAATAATCCCTAAAACTGTTTACTTGTAAGCGAGTTTCATTGCACAATTTTGGAGTACTTATGTTCTGTAATAACATGATTGACGTGCCAAACAGGCAAACCCGATGGATTAAGGGAGTTCAAAAATTCAGTCGTATAGTGGACTGCGTCATCCTCTTCAACAAAAGTGTCCACAGACGTGTACGTTCAGGAGGGGCGATTAAATCATGTTCAGGATCGTTTTATTGATGTTTTCGACGATTTCATTTTTTTTATGTTAAGATAGCACGCTCTTGGAACCATGTCAGAAGCTAGGTTGTGATTCTTTGGACGTCTGAGAAATTAAATAGTAAAAACGCTTTTTAGTATTCCTCTGTTATAGATAGATATATGCTACCGCGGAGTTTTTTTTAGGTTTTTTTATTTTACACAATCATTTACTACATGATATTGTTCCATCTTTAACAGTTCATACAGAGAGCATCATATCCAAGATTCTCTTTTAACAAAGAAAAAAATCCGCCACCCAACAGTGTTAGTGAGGAACCAGCGAAAGAACTTGTTCTGAGATTGATTAACTTATCCAGCCGAGGACTAGGATGTGGTTCTAAAGGAGTGCGACATGCTGTTTACATGTTTGTCATTGCAAATGGTAAAAAAACATACATAGGAAGAATGTGGGATTGCAGGAGGACTGGTTTAATTCGTTTATCAAAAGACATCCTGCATTATCATTAAGAAATCCATGTCTTCGTGCCAGGAGCTTAGTCGCTCTACCCACCATCGAACCCAGGACCTGAAGGACCATTAAAGGCACGTGCTTCAAAACATAATTCTTAAAATTTGGAGTGAACTGTAAACCACAGTGTATTTAAAATGTTAACGAAAGTTGTATACCTATGAACAATAGGCCAGTGAAAGTTGTTATTCCAAAAGGTAAACGAGAAGTGACATCTATTACCAGTTAAGAAAGAGAGGAAAATGTTACATTCGTGGCAGCGTGCAGTGCAAGTGGTCAATATATTCCTCTGATGGTAGTATCCAAGAGGCCTTCGTTTCCGACAGCAGTATAGCGAGCACATGCCACCAGGAACCGTGTTTAAAACGCCAGTGTCTGGGTATTAAAATAAGGAAATATTTCTTCTGGTTAAAACATTTCCATTCTTTTTTGGTTCCCGGGAAATGTATTCTTGTATTGGATAGATGTTCTTTTCAGTGTTTGTTTGAATGTGTGTGAGTTCAGTGAACAAAATGATATATAACTTATTTGTTTACTACCACACCCAACTCATGTACTTCAGCCAATGGACAGAACTGTTTTTTCATACTCTAAAAACTTAGTACCACTCTGAAGCCACGAAGTACATTGATAATCAACCAGATGGAATAATAAGTAAGTTTAATTTTGGGAAATTGTTCAAAAAGGCTTGGCGTAGATCAGCAATACCGGCTTTGCAGGAAAAGGATTCGAGTGCACACGAATAAATCCATACAATTCTGAGATCGTTCCTGAAGTGAAATATTTGCCATAAACACTATTTTGCCCACAGCAAAATTCGTCTGATCTTGTAGTCTTACAATGCTCTAGGCCTTATCTATCAACACCACTTCCTGAAGGATCCGCTTCTACACTTAAAAATCATGATTGCTACAAGATGTCTTCTCGAATGCCAACCACAGAGGAGTTACCTTCGAGGTTACAAAGTTTTTCAGAAAGTCTATCCACGTCGGTGGAAAAAAAAATGTAGGAAAGAGAAATATCGTCTGTTGACCTCAAAAAAAATTATCATTCTGAATGTATAACAACGAGGCTAATGAAACTTTTGAAATTACAACAATGCAGAAAACCCCAGACAAATCTCCGCCGTATAAAGGTTCACCCTCTCTCAGCTGATGTTGAACATGAAAAGAATACGTCTTCTGAAGATGATCCAAACCAACTACTGATGCACTGTAAAGAAACTAATGACACACCATGCAGTTTTTGTGGCAAGCAGTACAACTCATTTGAATCAATGTGGAAAGGTGACTGGATAGCCTGTCAACAACATGCTCACTGGTATCATGAGGTTTGAGTCGGAGCTGTTGGCAGGAAAAGGTTTGTTTCTGGGAACTGTATTATAATTACTTTAAAAACGGTTACTAGGTTTCTTCATGTTTTAAACGGAATGTGTGACTGTTGAATGACAGTGAGTTTAGGAAATCATTGTACGTGAATGCGGAGTGCCTTTGTAACTTTCAGATAGCTTAGACACACATTTTGTATTTCATAAATTATTCTATTCTCGATAACCAAACATAAATATTTTACTACTCATATAGTTACTTAAAGAACCTAAATAGCCCCACATTTTAAAAAAATTCACGTATTTACTATTACTATTAAATTTTACTTCTGTGTGATACATTTTGAAATGTGTAACTTGCATAACTTAAAAACATGTTATTGAAAAGTGTAATTTAGATTTTTAAATTAATATACTTTTTAAAACGAAATACTTGATGGCAAAAATAACTTTTACTGTTAAGGTATTCAAAGAGGTCTCAACCTAACCTGTGTTCCATAATGGTAGACCAATATAAATACACCTCTTTAAATTTAATGCTTACATACTTCACCGTCGACATACCAAATTTGGTATAAATCTCTTCAGTAGTTCCCGAGATATGACATACGAAACTAAAATTTTAATAGCCACCATTTTGAAAAAAAAATCGTCTGGCATGGTTGAAAAATTTAAGTATAATAGGTCTGTACTAAGTACTTAATGTGCACCTAGTTTGGTAAAATTCCGTTTATGTGATCATACATTTTTGTGACACAAGGAATTGATCTCATACTACATTGACCCAACGGAAAATGCCACCAAAAATTTGCTATTACAAACATTTTAAGAGATAATTAAGCACCCTCCAGACAGTGATCTCACTATATCAGAAACTTTCATAACTTATCGCAAGTTTAATTTTAATAGTATGTTATTGGTTGGTAACAAGTTGGTAGACATAATTTTGGTAATAAGTGTGTATTTTTCTGTTGGGCCAACACTGGGCAACCAACATTTTATATTAATGTATGGAGCAAATTATTTGTATTAAAACAATGCAACTTTCTTGTATTTATATAAAGTGAAGTTTCTTCATGTTATTAGATATTTTTCTTTAAAATATGATCAGTCAATATGTTGTATCAATGTTGGGATCACAAAAGATGGTAATTGTTAAGTTGGGACAACATTGTGTGACAAACATTTTTCCATTAATGGTAGTTACCAAAATTAAATAAAACAACAATTTCATATTCATGTTTAAAATCTTTATTTATAACACTCATGTGTTAGTTACTTGTTGGAAATCATACTGTTAACGTTCAGAATATTGACGTTTTTGGGGCCAAAATAGTATAACCAATCTTACACCAACAAAGGAAATTGCTTAATTTCTGTTCAAATAATACCATTATTTCACATAATTAAAAAGAACCAATGTTTTCAAAACCCACACCATGTCTTATTTAAAATATATTTCGTTGGTGATGTGTTGGTTAAATGTTGGAAAACATACTGTCAGGATTTGGTATATACGTAAACATTTGTTTAGTCAACATTGAACAGGAGAGATAAATTAACTAATACAAAATAATCGTTTAAAATGAAAAAAAAAAATTCACAGCATATACAATGTAGAACCAAAAAAACTGGTATAGGCGTGCGTATGCAAATAACAGAGGTATCGAACCAATCAGAATAACGCGATGCGGTCGGCAGCACCTATATAAGACAACAAACGTCTGGGAAGTTGCTATATCGGNTGAAAAAAAAAAATTCACAGCATATACAATGTAGAACCAAAAAAACTGGTATAGGCGTGCGTATGCAAATAACAGAGGTATGGAACCAATCAGAATAACGCGATGCGGTCGGCAGCACCTATATAAGACAACAAACGTCTGGGAAGTTGCTATATCGGTTACTGCTGCTACAATGGCAGACTATCAAGATTAAAGTGAGTTTGAACGTGGTGTTGTAGTCGGCGAACGAGAGATGGGACATAGCATCTCCGAGGTAGCATTACAATTTGGATTTTCGCTTACGACCATTTGAAGAGTGTACCGTGAATATCGGGAATCCGGTAAAACATCAAATCTTCGACATCGCTGCGGTCAGAAAGAGATCGTGAACGAACGGGACAAACGACGACTGACGAGAATCATTAAACGTGACATATGTGCAACCCTTTCTCAAATAGTCGCAGATTTTAATTCTGGGGCATCAACAAGTGCCAGCGTGAANTAGTCGCAGATTTTAATTCTGGGGCATCAACAAGTGCCAGCGTGAAAACTATTTAACGGCCCATCATTGATATGGCCTTTCGGAGCTGATGGCCCTCTCGTGTACCGTTGTTGACTGTACGAAACAAAGCTTTACGCCTCGTCCGGGACCGCCAACACCGCCATTGGACTGTTGATGACTGGAGACACGTTGCCTGGTCTGACGAGTCTCGTTTCCAATTGTATCGGGCGGATGGACGTGTACGGGTATGGAGACATCCTCATGAATTCATAGCCCTACATTTCAACAGGGGACTGTTCAATCTGGTGGAGGCTCTGTCATGGTATGGGGTGTGTGCAGTTGGTGGGAAATATGACCCATGATACGTCTATATACAACTCTGAGAGGTGACAGATATATAAGCATCCTGTCCGATCACCCGCACCCATTCATTTCCATTGTGCACTCCGACGGACGTGGACAATTCCAGCAGGAAAATGCGCCACCCCACACGTCGAGAGTTGCTACCGAGTGGCTCCAGGAATACTCTTTTGACTTTAGACACTTCCATTGTGCACCTAAATCACCAGACATGACATTATTTTGCATATCTGGGATGCATTGCAACGTGCTGTTCAGGATATCTCCACCTTCTCGGACTCCTAGGGATTTGTGGACTGCCCTGCAGGAATCATGGTGTGAACTGCCTCCTGCATACCTTCAGACATTAGTTTATATACTTACCAAATGTAATTTTTTATAAACTGTGTTTTGTTCCTTATGTGTTGAGACAATATTGCGAACATAACCGTGTGTGATTGGTTCCTTTTGTTATGTTCGGATAATCATGCATTGCAGAAGGGATATTATTAATATTTTCTAAATATTAACATATAATTCGTTTTATTTGCATAAGGATTCAAGTTTTTTAGAATGGAAATTCTTTAAAAATNTTTCTAAATATTAACATATAATTCGTTTTATTTGCATAAGGATTCAAGTTTTTTAGAATGGAAATTCTTTAAAAATAAATAGTCTCTTATTGGCAGTGCATTGGTTATTAGTTGGAAAATATATTATTGTTACTGGTGGGTTCGACATTTAGTTTCAAAAAGGTAAAACATGACTCAAATACATTAAAAAAATCACACAGTATACCAAAATACNAGGTTCGACATTTAGTTTCAAAAAGGTAAAACATGACTCAAATACATTAAAAAAATCACACAGTATACCAAAATACAATACTATGGTATCTGCTAATTCCCTCCTCTATCATAAAAAATTTAAGTTGTGTGATGGATAATGGGCTGATAGTCTGATGGATGCGGGTGCGAATCCAAGATGTACCAAGTAAGTTTTCGGGTTATGATATGAAGGGGAAAATTAAGACTAGTAACTGTATAAATATATACAAATTTTTGAATTTTTTTTTAAAATGCTGGTAACAAATAATTGCAGAATTTTGTTAATAAATTGGCATAATGTATGCAATAACACATTTTTCCAACACATAAAAAATGTCGAAACATTTTAGTAGAATGTATTTAAATGACTCTGTGAACATCTTTCTGAAAGAAAAGCATCAAATCTTAAAATGTGCAGACAACCATAACATTATGTTGGGCCATTATTGTGTTTCAGCTGGATATTAATATAAAAGTCATGTTGGACCAACATAATCCGCGTGATCTTTCGGCAATGGGTTAACACGATATGCCAATTTTGGCCCAAAAGTAGAGTCAAACATTGGGCCAATGTTGGTCCAACCAAATTTTGCTACTGGGGATATTACTGGTGTTGAGACATTATAAATTAAATATTTTCTGTATTTTAATAATACTCTTGAAGGAAACATTAACATCTTCATACTTTAGCTAGAGGGGATTGAACAGGACCGACCTGTAAACTGTCTTCAGCTCAAACTAGGTTCATGCGATTTAAGATCTAGAAACCTCATATAATTTTTGTGCAACACCTGTTCCTCTGATCCGCATCACATTTAGAACTAAGATTAATGGGTCCCAGTTAAAAGTGTAAAATGGTGCAGCTGTCCATAAGATGAGAGTGACTTCCTAGGCAAGCATTTAAATGAGGAGAATCTCAGTCATTGGCATACGTACTACTTTTGTCATAATTGTATGATAATGAGAGGCTTAATAATAAGTAACAAAATCCTGACTTTACCCTACATAAATCCTCCAAATTTTTCTGTAACCACGATAGTACTTTCCCCCTGGAGATTTACATGGCACATTATGACGTTGACGACCCTTGTTGAACTGCTGCAGAGTGGTGGGAAATCTGGCAATCCCATGCCTCTGGTATGTCCACCGCGCATGCATGCACTGAGGGTTGGGAGTGTTAATGCAAAATGCATGTTTCCCCATGCGAAGGATGAAGCAAGTACCAATGAGCTAGCTTCCCCTACGAACACCTTGCTATTGTACGGTTGAAAATGCGCTGATGCAACTGGCACTCAAAGGGATGGAGTTGAGTTGAGAAGTTGTGCATACCTATTTGTTTATGTTCNATCTGGCAATCCCATGCCTCTGGTATGTCCACCGCGCATGCATGCACTGAGGGTTGGGAGTGTTAATGCAAAATGCATGTTTCCCCATGCGAAGGATGAAGCAAGTACCAATGAGCTAGCTTCCCCTACGAACACCTTGCTATTGTACGGTTGCAAATGCGCTGATGCAACTGGCACTCAAAGGGATGGAGTTGAGTTGAGAAGTTGTGCATACCTATTTGTTTATGTTCAAAATGTTAAACCTAAGAAATATGAATTCTGACTTCCCCGCTACCTCACTCCACATCTGTGCAATGTATATCATCCGAGAATGGGCGTCTTTGACCTACCTGAGCTGACTGATATGATACTGTAAGTTACGGACAACCTAGAGGAAATGGAGGATAGGATTGGAGTGTAGAGATTTGGGCGGCTCTTAACGGCGAGTTATTTAGAGATGAATAGTATGAAATTATGTGAGAATGGAGCAGCGCCGGAATGCAAGGGTGGAGGGAATGGGTGATCCCCGAGAAAACCCGCCGACCAGCGACATCTTCCGGCACTATTCCCACTTGCAAAAATCCGTGAGACCCGGCTGGGGATTGAACCTGGTTCACCTTGGTGGGAGGCAAATAGGCTAATCTCTCAGCCTCCACGGCCCCCCAAGGGATGAGAACAGTGTTGAACCACGAGGGAGGGAAAATTTTAGAAAAAATAAATTAATATGTTTGAAAATCGGAGAAACATATGGAGAATGGGGGTGGCTGTGAAGGTCAGAAACAGGGTGGGAGAGACGGTATGGTGAGGATAAGTGGAGTCCCTAAAATATCTTTGTCACAACACATATAACTGTAGAGATCTGCTTTCTTAATTTTAATAGGAACAAACATTTCTCAATAAAAGAAAACCTACGAACTTCCGAGACAGGATTGTCTTTTGTATGTCAAGCACTGCACACACTCTGAAGATACATGTCTCGAAATTTGTGTGTTCGTGGTGGAGACAGATGAGCAACAGGAAGTCATCATAGATTATATTTCCCAGGAATATATGTTTCACACAAGTATAATCAGTATTTTCTTCACTAAATTTCTATTTTATTATTTAATGATTTCTTTTGTTCCCCATAATATTTTGGAAATTACTATTGTTTGCCAGAAAATAAATCTAGTTTTAAAAAATTTGCAGTCTCCTGATGCTTCCTAGTTCGATTTATAGTTTCACACCTACAATTTGCTCGAAATAAATCACATCATAAATTTCCATAAGTTCCAGGCCATGGTGTAACACCTGCTTCAAGTTAACGAGAAATTATAGTTTATTTACAAGCCTTCAACATTGTCATCAAATTTAGGCTAATAGGACCGAGTAGGCAATGGTTCGCCGGTCGGAAAGACATAAATACCCCACCATGATTTGACAAAAATTTTCCTTGGTGGCAGGCGAGTGCTCTAGCCTTTATGTCATCATGGGCCCTATAAGTATGTGAATAGGCGTTATTCACCATTCAGCATTTAACTTTTATCAAGGGACATGTATCTAACATTGACTTCGTG
Source organism: Clitarchus hookeri (assembly GCA_002778355.1). NCBI lineage: Eukaryota > Metazoa > Arthropoda > Insecta > Phasmatodea > Phasmatidae > Clitarchus > Clitarchus hookeri. The sequence goes on along the minus strand of NQII01001434.1, from coordinate 403,822 downwards.
ACTCCATTTCTACACCAGTCTTCCACATCAAGATGTTAAAAGTGTACCCTTAAAAACTGATGTAGTGTCCGTAAACCAGCTTGTACACCGACGTGCACATGTGCCTCAAGTTCTCAAATACATCTGCCAGGACAAGTACATCGGTCTTCATGGCAACGTACACTTTGTTGTATTCTCCCATTAGTTAAGCAAAATTTTCCCCACAAAGTCTGGGCTTGAGCATAGCTTTCACTCCAAACTTTAATCTGGCAGTCTGCTGTGGACCATTTCTTGTGGGCCTAGATATATTTAATGCACTTTTTTTCAACTATAGAATAATCTTAAGCAAAGACTCCTTAATTAATAATTATTTTATTTGTCTGGGCAAGTACCTACTCGGCATGACAGGAATCTGTCTATGAACTGTTTTGGATACGACCACCCAGCTGCCTCAAAAATGCTATTTTTCTATGTACGGAATGATGTATACCTGTTTGATATCTTACCACAGTTGTCTGATGAAATTCTCGTCAAAGCCAATACTGTGTAAAAATCAACGATTTTCTTACTGCTGAAGGGGTTGTGACATATTACTTTAAAATATTCTTCGACGAATGTGATTGTCCCTTTAGGATGTGTTTTTATGGCGTGTAAGGATCTCTGAGACAATCTCTGAGAGCGATAGATCTCGCAATGTCATATAACCCATGTTCCCTGAGCTATGCAACTTCGAATAAAATACCAGTTTTATGAGATTTACCAGTATGAGATGAATTATGCATTAATGTTTTCAAGTACCCTTGCAAACAGTTTGCATAATGTATTCAGAGTTTGTACTATGGACATAACTAAATTTATGACACTGTCGTATTAATGGATGTATTACCATGGCGACCCATCCAGGTCTATGTTGCTGTCCTCCACCAACGTCCCAGAAAAAAATTATCCCTTTCGTCGAAGACATTGATGAAGTAGAGTAAACATTGTGTGATATAGATTATGTCAGGCACGAAACCGCATATAGAAGATTTGAAATGCCAATCCTCCGGATGCCCCGGTGGTGCAGCGGCTAGACTCCACGGCTCCCACCTCGGCGAACCGCGTTCTATTCCCGGTGGGGTCGCTTCTATATGTTTGCATGTGAGAATCGTGCTGGACGATGCCGCTGGTAGGCGGGTTTTCTCGGTGATCTTCCGTTTCCCCCGCCCTTTCATTCTAGAGCTGCTCCGCACCCACCATGCTTCACCCTCATCGGCTCTTGAGGCCTTGATGCTAAGAGTCGCCCAAATCTCTCCACTCCACTCCTATCACCCGTTTCCTCTAGGTTACCCGAAACTCACAGTATCATATCAGTGAGCTCAGGTAGTTCAAATACGTCCATTCTCGGATGTTGTACATTGCACAGATGTGGAGTGAGGTAGTAGGGAAGTCAGAATGCATCTTTCTTCGGTTTACCATTTTGCATATAAACAAATAGTGATGCAGAACTTCTATACAACGGGTTGTATTACGAGTACAAAAAATGGTACTGATTGAAATGTCCATCGCTACGTTGCGTTTGTCGCATTTGTCCTGACCCATCCTGTATATATAATAAAAAATTTTCTGCACGCAAATGTTTTTCTGATGAATAAACTAAACTTTAATTATTACTACTTTGCATTTGTATCATTCTACATTCTTATTAAAACATTTTATCCAGTCACAACCTACTTTTATGAATGTACATGGTCTTATGGTGTGCATATGGATGGTTACTATTCATTACTTTATCAAATCTCTGAAACATCACTTACAAGTAAGCGTTTTGAACTTGCGATCACTATTTCGTATTTCAGTACTCTTAATTCTAATTGTTTTGCTACACAAATTCGTTTTGTTTGGTGTTATGAAATTTCACTCATACATATTAAAGGATTCACATGAAAACTTTTAATCCATTTATTATTTACGACTAGAGTAAATCCACAGTACCTGCAGGCATATTACTTAGTAACTTTTTAATTAATGACGGGATGGTAAAAATAAACCAAGAAACTATTTAAATAATACGTTTGACATATGCAGAAATGTTTGCAGATAGGTTCGCTGGATCTCTGTATACTTGCAGTACAATGATATACACAGAATCTTATATTTCACGAGTTATTAAAATCTCGAATACTGGAAACTGTGAGAGCGGAGTTGGCTGAACGTCAGGGTATATCATTATACGAAAATAAATACTGTATTTACATGGTCTAATAAAAGACAGTAATAATAAATTTTGTGTAATAAACAGTTATAAAAATTATCAACACATATCGAAATATACAAAATAGAAATACATTAATTATTATTAATGTAGTAAATTGTTTAATCAATTCTGTAACAATTGCTATATAGAATGTACATATAAGAATATACGTATGTATGAGCATAGAGAAACTCATCAGTAATTATTAACTTGTGGGCAACTTAAGGAGAATGAAATAAATATCCAAAATATATTTTTGTCTTCAAATGTTATCAACTTCTTCCCTTAGCAAATCTCTTTATGTCCTGATATGGCATAACTAGTGCAAGGCACTATTAATCGAGAGTTTAGGAAACACTTGTTGTCAGGGAGCGAAAACTTCCAACAGGATCGAAGATAAAACATATCCCTGTATCAACCAGCGATACCCATGGATGCATGGTGCTGGCCTCCGTATTCTCCTAACTTACAAGTTTAACATCTTCCAAATCTTTCATTGTGAAACGTTTTCTTCCTGACCCGTACTTCAACTCGCGAGGTGACTGATCAGATCTTCCGCTGCACGCATTCGTATTTAAATTATGAGTTCGTTGCCCTCTGCTTTGTTTTGGTTGTGGCCTCCTGCTACTGCTCCATGCTTACATTCTACATCTCTTTCACTGTTGGAACCAAGTTTGTACGCTACACTTTGCAATGTAAATACCGTGACCCTCTCAGGGAAAATCAAGCTACACGAAGTCGTTTAAGAAGCCAGCTTACGGTGCGAGGTATCTCGGGCTCAAATCATACGAGTCGCAATGGATCTATGAGCACGTTTTAAAAGTTTCACTTGATTTAATGTAGTCCTTTACGCGAGTAGCAAAAATAATATAGTTGCTATATCGATTGAGAGAAAATAATTATTATTCCACAAGTAATGCATAAAACCACAGGCACCAGAGATAACATTCATTTCTACAAGACCTTAAGCTTCTTTGTGGGAAATACCACTCTGTGTACCATTTTTGAAGTATATAATTTCTACACATTTAAAAACTTCTGTATGTAAATGCAAATTGTTTAACCATTAAGTTTGTGAATCCTGTTCCATTATTGGATGTTTTAATATTGAATTGTATGTGATTAATGTATTTGTAATGAAATAGTAGTGTTTTACTTTCATTATAAGTAATTTTCAAATATATATTCTATGATTAAGAAGAAACATATATATATATATATATTAACTAAGAAATGTACAACTTTAACAATATTTCTCAAATAATAGTTAATGTGCGTAATATGCGTTAATAAATTAAAATCAGTAAAATAATCAAGAAATACTTTAATTCATATTTCAATTTCTACATTAAGTTAACTTCTTATAATGATATACGTATAACAACATCTTTCAATTTCTATGTTACATGGTGTTTTAACTGCAGATAACAAGTTTACCTCGGCTCTTTTAATTACAGTAAACATATATGTGCATGTGCATTAGGAGGAAATTTTTGTTAATAAATAACATGAATATCATAATATTTATATTATGGTCTGAAGATATGAAGAATGGGAGATGGCACTGCAGAAGAGAAAATTAAAAATAATCTGCGTGATATATTCATGACCTAAAAGTGTCAATTTTGTCGGGAAATACAATAACATTCGTTTTTTAGAATCGTACATTAGAAACCTGCGATTGGGTCTTAAATTAGTATGATTTAACAGATAACAGATCTTTATTTTCACGAGTATTTAAATGTACACTTATTTAAAACTACCAACAAGTTACATATTAATGTTTAAAACATATTACATACTACAGCAAGGGATAAATATGAACTTTAAATGTATAAATTATATAAAATCTTATATTGCTAAAGTGATAGGTTGGATTTGGAAAAAAATTTCAGAATGTCACAAAAGTCCAACATTCTCCTTTTTAAAAATATATTACACGAGTTTCAACAGTGGTAAACAAATATAACAGATAACAAGGGATACACCATTGAAATGATAAATAAATATACACCTTTTTCTCCATGATGTGTCAGTTAAATATTTTAAAATGTAAATATACTTACTATTTATAAAATAGTTACAATAACATACTTTCCGGTAATATTTCAAAATATACACAGAAACAGAAATATGCAATATTATATGAAATACATTTAAAGTAGGAATGTTTGCTTGCAGTTACATTAAACTCATTTCAGTTATTATTCTTGCATAAAACTTAACTAACAACAACCGTGAGAGCACCAAACATTAAGCTTTGTTCCATAAATGTGTATAATCTTTCACAGACTCCACCGTGAACATAAAAATACATTACTTTACTAAAATATCTAACATTCTTATTGTACTAAAAATATGACAATCAACAGTAAAAGTGAAGGATTTAGACTCTTGATGTTCGATGGTAAAGCAGAGAACATTTCATCGTGCAGCGTCAGCACATTTCCTGTAAAATAAAAACACTGTTAAAATGGAAAGGCTTTCAAAATATTTCACTTCTCCTTATTATAACCAAAATGTCCATGATATATTTTATTAATTTTGATATCTTTAACTAATGTTCAGCTACATACTGGTAATCAGAACAGCTGGGCAATGATTAGGAAGGGAAACAAGGTCTTATAAAAAATAGTTTTGTTAACTGCCAAATTATCCTTGCTTAAAAACAGGAATTTTCATTTATTTAACGGAAGTCAACGAGATAATGACACAAATTTTATTAAAATGTGTTTTAGAAAACTCTTGCTAAAATAATACACATTGAAAGACAAGTGATGCGTTCTCAGAGAGGAAAATGATATTTTATATTAGTTGAACATAATGAGACTAAAATAAATCCTCAAAAAAATTACATCGAGATTATTTGCCTTATATCTCAAGCGGTGTAGCCTGTTCACACTTTCTTGAAACTTTTTGAACCAAACGTTTTAAAAACTACCCCATGTGTCATACATGGTGTTAATTTATTTCATAGACATATTATGCATCACAAACGTTTTATATTTGTGTTAAATAAAAGTACCTAACTTTTTGTTATATTGAACTTTTACTTATACTTCGTCAATAAATTATAGTATTTAGTTAATTATTAATATGATGAAACAAGGTAAAAAAAGTTGTGTTGACAATGCCTACTAAGAAATAGTTCTTATGCAGAATATTATTACACAGACTGCGCACGAATGCAGTGCGTTGTCCCTTTGGTGTAATTTTCTAGACTATCTTAAGCTTTGTTGCATGAGGCGGAGGAATATTCTGGAAGTAGAACTTTGGCAGGGCTTTTTGAAAAGTTGGAATTATTCCTTGAAGTTTACTATTCATATTCCATTATTGGGTGTTTTACTATTTAATTGTAGGTGGTTAATATATTTGAAAGGATATAGTAGTGTTATACTTATATTATAAGTAATTTTCAAATATATTCTATAATAAAGATAATATACTTTTAATAACACGCAGTTGCGTGCAAAAATAAATGTATTGCAAGTTTGAATAATTAAAAACACTTTTGAAAAAGTAAAATAGTCATGGACTACATCATAAATTCTTTTCAGTAGGTATTGAGATGTCTATGAAAACTATGAGCTACATTGATATAACTACACTGGTAGTATAACAAGAATTTACAAATATCACTATAAATTCTACTTTCATCTCCATTCATATGTGAGTGAATTTAACGAAGGAGCCTCTATCTAAAACTTGGATAAATGGACCATGTGTGTAAGATTGTTATATTTTCGTTTCGATCATTCTTTAAATTAGTGACTGATAGTAAAACATTTGTAAGAATCTCTTAAATGATCTCTAGATGCGACAAAAATAATATGCTGGCTTACAAAATGGTGGGCAAGCGGACAAAATAAGCTCTGTGTAGACAAATTTTAGATATATAATATAGGCCAACATACCCAATTTGGTTGCAATTTGTTGCATTCTTAAGTATATATATATGCTGTAATAAAACGAAATATATAGGATCTTAATTTTAGTCATAAGAGCCTGACTTATTTAAAACATTCCATTTTACATGTCATACGGTAGCGTTTCTTGTTTACCAAAATTTGAAGGAATCTGTTAATTGTATTCCGAGATGCAACACATTTCTTTATTATTTCATTTGGTGCTATCTTACGAAATGTTGGACAAAAGAGGCTATGTATCCGCATATTTAATAGTAGGGTATACATAATTTTAACAAATACTATAATCATATGGCAGCTATCAATTTAGATCTCATATGCTAACACTGTAAAAAAAATTGTAATTTTTAATAAGAAATTGTTTGTAATTTTACATATGTTTGTAACAGTAGAAATACGTCACTTGTAAAATTACTCGCTTGTAAAACTACAAGAGTCGTGTTTGTAATAGACCTCAAAACATGTATCCACGAGCTCAAGGAAACTGTGGACGCTCAACAACGTAAAACCGTATATAACAGTTTGTGTTAAAAATATGGGGTGATTTAAAATGCAGTTGCGTGCAAATATAAATGTGTTGCAAGTTTGAATAACTTAAAGCCCTTAAAAAAATACTAAAAAAAAAATCTTAATAAAACGACTACAATTTTAAAAACCTGCAACGCTATTACTCATTAACTGTTAACGTTACTGTTAGGCCCCCCCGCCTACCCGGCGTTTAAACTGCGTTGCAGTGTGTTTGAAATACAAGTTTTTCAACGAAACTTTTAAATCTACGTCCAATGTGCTGATCTACGAAAAGAACACGCATTTAAAACGAAGGCTGTTGAGTGCTTTCAAGACGTCACGTACATCAGCAACACCATTTCAGAGAAACCTTAATGAATACATACGGCTATTTAAAGCATTGTATTTCAGAATATTCGCATCAGATCCAAACAAAACTACTTAAGGGCCCTGTATTAAACCTTACTGCAGACATTCCATCAATAAAATAACAGGGTCACCGCAGAAAGTCCTATAGGTAAACGCAGTGCGACTAAAATAATGCGAGAGCCGCGGTGGTATAGTGGTTAAACTACTCGTCTCCTACCTAGATTGGGGCCGCAGTGGCTGAGAGGTTAGTTTATTAGCCTCCTACCAAGGCGAACCGGATTCAATCACCGGCCAGGTCATTCCCGGATTTTTGCAATTGGGAATCGTGCCGGACGATGCCGCTGGTTGGCGGGTTTCCTCGCGGATATCCAGTTTCACCGTCCTTGCGTTCCGGCGCTGCTCCATTCTCACCTCATTTCACCCTCTTCGGCTCTCAAGTTCTAGTTGTTAAGAGCCACCCAAGTCTCTCAATTCATCTCCTACCAAGGCGAACCGGGTTCGATTCCCTGTGGGGTCGCTCCAGGATTTTTGCTTGTGGGAATTGTACCAGACGATGCCACTGTTCGGCGGGTTTTCTCGGGGATTTCCCGGTTTTTCCGCCCTTTCATTCAGGCACTGCTCCAAACTCACCTCACTTTACCGTCATCGACTCTCAAGATCTCGATATTAAGAACCGCCCAAATCTCATCAATCACTCACTAGAACACTGCACGCCAGTTCAGATTTAGCGGCGATGGGACACTCGATGCGGGTGGCAGTGTCGCCCTTATCGCTCCCGCACTTCTCGGTCTTAAACGTGGAAGTAAAGCTTTAAGTAAGCGGGAGATTTAATGTATCATTCTACACAGGACTCTTAAAATGAAAGAAATTCATTCTTCGTAATCAAATAATTTTACGAAAAATTTGTAGGTGTTTGTTGGTTTATTTGCAATAAAAAAATAACTACAATGCCCGGAAGTCAAGTTGGTATTGTGGTTACGAGTGTGAAATATATCACAGTGGCTGTGGGTTCTAGTGTCTGTGCTGGCATAGGTTACAATTTTTCGTGAAATATGTATTGAAATAACGTTTTCCCTATTCTCCGTTATTATTTAATATCATTAGTTTTCTAGAAGAAAAAAATTATATCTTATGTCAACATCACAATAATGTAATTTGTATTACAAGCCTATCAATTGTTATATTAAAAATATATAATGCAAATTTACACGAAAACTGTTTGCAATTCTACGCAGGATTTTCTTGGCAACTAGGTTTGCAAGGGTTTTTCTTGTAAAACTACAAAAATATTTTTACAATTAAGTCATGCAATTATATTAGTTACCTACCAGCATACAAAATTTGATTTAAATTGGTAACATCGATTCGTATATATCGTTTAGTACACGGACGAAAAAATAGTTGCATTGCTGTTACTGCATTTCACATTATACACAATCAACCAAGGGATAATAAAGCTTGATGATATTACATGATCAAAAATACAGGCCAAATAAAGCAATAGTAATCAAGAACTGAATGTTCTTAGCAACCCATCATTATACAGATTACCCCCCTTGTGCATCAGCACAGGCGTGTATTCTCGCATGAGACGAGTGTACATATGATGAATATAATTCTGAGGTAAAGCGTTCCAATTCTCTCGCATCTGTAGTGGCAATTGTGTTAGATTAATATCTGGACGTACAGATTTGGTCAGAAATCATTCTATCATTTTCTGAACATTTTCAATGGGAGAGCGCTTTGGTTGAAGTGCTGATCAGAGAAGTTGTCGATCACCAAGCAGACCACGTAGAGAAGTAGCAGTATGTGGACGAGCATTGTCCTGCTTAAAAAGTACATCACTTTAATGCTGAAGGAATGGCAGCAGAAGCAGACGACCAATGTGCTGGATATAGTAGGCACTGTTTATAGGACCATCTCCAAACACCAATGATGAACAGGATAGTAGTTTATTCCGCCCCACAGCATGATGGCAGGAGTGGGGCCCATATGTCATGGGGCGAATACACTCCGAAAAATGACGCTCACTAGTTCAAAGTCAGATATTTATACGGCCATTACTGCAAAGAAGGCAGAACCTGCTCCCATCGCTAAACGCAAGAGAGTGACATTTCGTTCTCCAAGCGATCCTTTCACGACACCCCCAGCAGTAACATACGTTGGGCCAACATTGTGTGACAAACATTATGCCAACAATGGTAATTACCATATCCCTAATGAAATAAAACCGCAATTTTGTACTTTTGTTAAAAATATATGTTTTTAACGCACCACCCATGTTTTATTTATAAATTTACTCCGTTGGTGATGTGTTTGTTACTTGGAAAACATACTATTGGTATTTTGTATGTTTTTAGATATAGGTTGGGCCAACATTGTGTAATCAACATCATGCCAACACAAAGGTAATTGCCTTATATCTGACGAAATAACACTGTATTTTTGTATGATTGTTAAAATGTAATGTTTTTGACACAAACCATGTCTTATTTAAAATTAGCTTTACTGTCTATGTCTTGTTTACCTGTCGGATAACATATTATCAGCATTTGCTATGTACCGTATACATTTATTGGGTCAACATTGTCCAACCAACATAAAAACAGCAATAGAAAATAATCGTTTAAAATAAGAAAAACATAGTTTTTCAAAACATACACAGAATTAGCAAATGTTAATTTTCATTAGACTGTGTTTTGTTCCTCGTGTGTATAGACAATGTTGTGAACATAACTGTTGGTGACTGGTAAATTTGTTTACTTCGCGAAAACATTGCACTGTAGATATTATGCCATCATAGGGTACTATTTTTTTTCTAAATAAACCCATATATATATTTACTTTCATTTCCTTAATAGTTCAAGTTTCTAGCACAGAAATACTTTAGAAATAAACTGACTGTCTTTGGTTGTGTAATCGACATTAGTTGTAATATATATAAGTATATTCTTGTAATTGGTAGGTGTTAAATTCAGTTTGAAAGTAGTAAAATTTTACTTAAATAAATAAAAAATATCACACAATATATCGAATTGAAATATGATGATGATATGTTTATATTTCTTCATCAGTGAAAAGAAACTACAAGAGTCAAATGGATAACACGTGCAGTAGTCTAGTGGATAACACGTCGTGTTTATAAATCAAAGGAAGCGAATTCCAATACGATATTTACCATTGGATTTTTTCAGATCGTAATGTGAAGTGGGGCATTATAAAAATAGTATGACTAACACCTTTTTTTTATAATGGGTAAAATTTATTTAAAACACTGGTAACTAACGTTGGCAGAATTTTGTTTCTTGGTTGGCATTATGCATGCAATAACACATCGTAGCAAAACATTGCCAACTGTGAGTGAATGACTGTTTGAATGGCTTTCTGAAAGAGAAAATACACTAATCTTTACAGTTGGCACACAGCAATAAAATTATATTGGGCCAGCATTGTATTTCAGTTGGCAAACAACATAAAAGTCATGTTGGGCCAACGCAAACCCGAGGGATATTTCAACATTGGGCCAACGTTATATGTCATCACTAGCCCAATGGTAGATACAAAAGTTGGGCCATTGTTGACCCAACCAAATTTTGCTACTGGGTGACGAAATAAGATTATCAGTTGGCATCGTTTATGTACACAATAATTGCCAAATTACATATATTTGTGGAAAGTTGCACGAAATAAAATGTTGGTGTTTGGCTGTAAATACATTCTATTTTTGTTGGCACCCAACTGAAATCATAATGTTGGGCCATTGTAGAAATTACAATGGTGGTGTTGCATTGTAAACATGTTATACTATGGTTGGCGTCCAAATGAAAACATGACATTGGGCTAACGTAAGCCCGAGTGTCATTTTGATGTCAGGGCAACGTAATTTTTCCAACGTTGACACAACCTTCGAGCAAATGTTGGGCTTACGTTTGCCTATCCAAAAATTGCTACTTGGTGTCACAGAAGACATGCACTACGGTGTTGTGCCAGAAGAGGAAGCCAGGCCGAAGGTACATGTGTTCGTAGACCTGCTGCAAACAGATGGCTCCCAGCTGTACGTGTGGACACCCCTGGTGCCACATTTGCACCGATATCTGCTGTGGATGTGGTCCATGCTAAACCTGGTCTACGGGTTTCAGCCTGTTCAACTGAACACCACTGACAACATAGCCACACTACGGAAGCGTCATAATCAACATGTGCAGCACTCTGAAGTTATGTCCACATCCCCTCACAAAGTCTCACGATTTGTGTCCTCTCAAATGGTTGTAAGTGCACAACAGGGGCAAATAACAATTTTGGAGGCGTGGCGATAGCTTGACAGTTACTCACGTACTCAACATTGAACATTCCAGGCGCATACGTTACTGTTATTTTGTTGCTGTACATAGCGCAACAGTGTGTGTTGCACAACGCTATCTTTAAACCGACGTCCCTGAAATAATCTTAACTACTCTCCCCCAGCATGCAACTATTGTACCCACGTTCACTTGGACAGCACTATTTTGTGTGTTGAAGTTTTTGTTCCAATAGTATAGCAACAATATTTATATAGCTTTTATTGCAATTTTAAGAGTCTGAACCACTTAAAACGCATTAGATCACAAGGCGTTCCATAGTTTTTGTTTTCCAAATTTTGTAGTATTTTGCTAACTTTCCCGAGGCGTAGCACAACAATTATATTTTCATGTGACGTTATATTACAAAATGGTGAACAAGAAAGACTATTTATTAGTATATTTGGTGCTGGGTGTTCATATTTTTAACATACTATGTTTATTTGGAATTGGTCAAATTAACCATAAATACTAATAAGGCTGATCTTTTGAAAAATAAAGTTCTTCTCCAATTAAGCCGCACATTTCAACATGAAATACAATAGTATTAGTAACCTGTAAAATTTGGCGGTGATATATTGAGAAGTTTTCGTGATACTGGCGGACCAATAACACCGTAACTCTCTTTATAAAATATGAACTCGATAAAATTTCAAAATATGAAATTGAATTTTAATTGGTTTAATAATTCACGAGATATGAAATGGCGAATTTCGGTTCACGAGTCGCGTTCGCGTGAAGTCGACGAACTTCAAAATAAACTGTTGTCAGCTCGAAATACTAACGATGACCATGTGACTCCTACAAAGAAAAGTAAACTTAATATTGAGGATGTAACAGGAAGTTAAGACGATCATCAATACAGCATTGGTGATAATGAGTATGGTGACTGTTAATGAAGTATCTAATAAGAAATATGATGATTCTCTCGACGTTCGCTCACATTTCACCAACGAGATTCCTTCGACAAGTGGTGCGAAGAAGGCACAAGGCGTCAAGAACGCTCATAATATATTTCCCGAAGACCCGAATGAACTTTTTGATACACTCAAGATATTTGATTGACCTGCAAAAATGCGGGGATCTCTAACGTATTGTTGTGATATCTTCAATCATCTATGAACTGAAGAATCGGGGTTACATCAGATGAGACATTTGGCTACTATCCATGAACTGCAAACATCTGAGAAATGTAAAGATTGAATGTACAAAATAATTAGAAAGACATAATGTATAAAATAAGTAAATACATTAAAATTATATATATACATAGTAATGCGTGTTTTGTTTCTTATATAGCCCCTTCTGCTTCTCTGAAAGACATATTAAATCAGTGGTGGAAAAAATCGATTGCGAGAGTGTTTTAGATAACATTTATGTGAGGGTGTGTAGGAGGAGGAGGGCTATAGTTTGATCTGAAATATTATGTCTTATTCGGGTAATTTAAAATGGATGAGTTCTATATAGCGAACGAATGAAATCAGGCGAATATTTTTGTGGAATGTTTCGCAACTAATTGGTTGGCCTGGTAAGATGGCTTGGTAATTTATTATGACCGTTTGGTATGGTCAGCTGTGGTAGAAATGCTTTGCAAAAATTTTGCTAATAATTTATGCGAAGCGGTTAGCTACACGACTCTTTTTGGAAACTTTTTTTTCGAGATTTTCTTTCATCGTTTGATTGTATAGGTGGGTGGTATGGCAGGTAAGTCCTATCATTTGGTATATACAGTTTTGTACAAACTGTCTCAAGGGTGGAGTTAGTCTTGGATGGAGTCAGTTTTGGGTGGAGTTAGTCTTGGGTGGAGTCGGTCATGTGTTCCGTCAGTCGTTAATTAGTATTGTTAGTTGTCATGGTCCCTTGTGACCAGCTAGTAATTTACAGTTGTATGGGCTACGATTTTTCTAGATTTTTTGAGTTCAATGACATTGGGGTAAGGTCAAGGTCAACACCCTACATGGCTGCTAAATCGACTGTTTCTCTGGCGACGAAATCCAAAATTAATACACTAGCATCACCTAGGTTTTTGAGAAACATTAATGGAGGAACTGGTGGGGAACCAACTTATTAACCAATGAAAAACATTGGTGAGGGCCATTCGTCTGCTGGACGTAGTTGTGAGGGATCCTTCGGAAACATATGTTTTATTAAATAAACTTTCTAATAACAATTTGTAATATTTTTTTATAATTAATTTATAAATTTTTACAGTTGTATATTTTATTTAATAATCTGAAAAATTTTGTGATTTTAGTGTTTAAGGTCATTGGGTTAGGGCCAAATGTCAAGGTCAATTTCAACAACATCACAGTGGCAGACAATATGGCCGCCAGAGGACCAGAATGACAGAGCATGAACAGCTCGAATGTTCCGGTCCCTTTCCCCTCTAAACCAGTACATTCTGTTCTTTTATTTTTTATTAATTAAAAAAAACATTAAAAATAATTTTTTAAAATTGTTATTTAAAAAAATTACTTTTAGAAGCTGTTTTATAATTTTTTGGACATTTTAAAATCAATTGTGCGAATATTTTGTGTTCAAAGTAATCCAACGTCGTGTGCACAGGGTCAGGGCAAAAGTAAAGGTACATGGTCAAGGTAAAGGTACAGAGTCAAAGTAAAGGTTGCGCATCAAGGTCGTGGTCACCGACATCCAAGATGGTGGTTGGGTGATGTCACAATATGGCGGCCAGTCGGCTCCTGGCGCAACTTCCCTATTCCCTCTGTGCCCATTAAAAATACATTGTCCCCGACTCCCCAAAATAATTCTACCCAAAAGCAATAATATTTCTGTTATAACAACACAGAATACAGCAATTAATACAATCATTCTAATCATCATCATCTTCACACCACAAGCTACGAACTTCTGGAAGAAATATAACTTCTGGGCTTATTTTTCTTAAAATAAATTACAGGATCAGAAGATATTAACATTATATTCTTTAGATCTATGTTAGTCATTTTTCCGCTTGACTCTCCCGGGATCTGCGAAAATCTTTGTAACGGGCTTCCTGGGCCTCTTCACTTAGTATTCCTATCGGAAGCAAAGCGACTTAAAAAACTTGCGAACAAATCAATTAGAGTGTTGAGCACTTCAGGAGGCATCGGATACCACGAGTACTCACGGGCAAACAACCCCGCTGTATAAAATGCGTATTGCCGAAAATATTGGACGTTGACAGCATATCCACAGTATAAGGTGCGAAATATTATACCACACCGCTTTATCAGGATATCAGAAAGCCCTGTGACCTATGACGAGCATCGAGATCATCGAAAAAACGACGGACTGCATTTCAATCATTCGTTGTGCCTTGACCTTGTTTGATAATATCAATAATCAAGGACCTTCACTAGTCGGAAACCAGACTTCACGGCTCTCTTCTTCTCCTCAAACACACTTCTAAATTCTTGCTTCACATGCCATGACCGTATCTGAAATATAGAATTTACATGAAGCAACCACTCGATAAATCGTATGTAAGCATGAAGTGTTGATAGCCCATACTCTAGATCTTGTTCATTATCTGGTTTTCTCCATTATATCATTATCATTCATGATCTTTTGGAACGCTCCACACAAATTTTAGCGTTGACTTGATGTCGTCTCTGTTATTGCTGAACTCACATTCTCGTCAATCATGGTCATCAACATTTGGTGTGTGAGGAACCATTCTTCTTGTCGTGGTAACAAAATTTCAAATGGAGAAAGTACTTTTATTTGGGTGTCAGTGTATTCGTACTCATTTTTAATAGCTTCTCTTGTGTCTTTCAATTTAAGTGGGTGACAAAATCTAGTTGAAGATGATCGCGGGTTCTGAGAAATCATTTCTTTCTCTCCAGAGATAACATCCTTACAGTACATTTGAAGAAGCACGACACTTGTCATAAGTATATGACTACATACATATACACTTTCCCCAGTCACTTTTTGTTTATACATCGATTGGTTGCTCCTATAAAATCTCCACCTAAATATCAAAACAACACTTTTCTCGGGGTAATTAAGTGCACTGATCATATCTATCTGGAGGGACAAAATGCGAGCGGAAGTGAGATCCATAAGCACTGTTCCACGTCCGCCAATATAGTGTCACAGCATGACATGCTTTCTAGCATATTTGCGCGCGCTTACTCATTGACTGTCTTCTTTAAAGGTGGCACGTAATATATATATTGCAAGGGAAAGATTTCTGGTTAGATTGGTAAAATATTTAGCGTGCGACCTCGTGGGACAAATTTTGTACGAATGCGAACGTACAAAGATGTATGCAGAAATTGACCTGTAGAAGATACCTTAAGGGAAAATATTATAATTATATCTCACGAACATCAAAATAGGCGGTTCTTTGAATGCGAAACTTGATTACTGTATCACTTTGTCACCTAAGATTCCAGGACTAGACAACTTAGACTCTAGTAGCTCGCAAAAATGGCATCAATATGATACAGCTACTTTGCAGGCTTCTCAATGCTAAATAAAAACAGCAAATACGCTATTTCTTGTAGTTTTTACTGCGTCAGACATTGCACTACATGGCCATGAATAGTTTGAAAAATAATTATAACTTTAATTTTTGGGGTATTGTCCAGGAAAACGGGTGTTTTGCCCCAATGTGCAACGTTTGGCTCTACCATTAGGTCAATGTTGGCATATTACGTTGGCTCAACGCCGAAATGTCACTTGGGATTACGCTGGGCCAACATAATGTAATGGTTGTGTCCACACTTTTAGAAGTAGAGTGTTTTTTTTCTTGGCATTCAGAGAATCATTTACCGACATGTTACTAACATGTTTTGACACTGGTAATGTGTTAGCAAGATGTGTAATAGCATACATAATGGCAACCAATAAATAACATTTTGCCAACGTTCGTTATCACATTATAAAAATAAATTTTTCACATTAACAAAACAATTTTTTTATAGTTCTTTTTATTATAACTATTCACTTCATATTATGATCTGAAAATTTTCTTAAGCGTTTAGTGGATTCGAAGTTGTACCCTATAGAATAATAGCCCGGGGTGTTGTTTACTAGACCACTGTAAATGCTTGCGATAAACTAAGAAAAAAGTACACATCATAATATTGTATCTCGATATAATATGTGATATTTTTTCACGTATTTAAGTCAGAATTTACTACTTTGAAAAATAATTAAAAACCTACCAGTTACAACAATATATTTTCCAACATATAATCAATTTACACCCAATAAAAGCCAGTTTATTTTTAACTAGTTGTGCACGCGGCTCCGCTCGCGTAGACTACAGAATTATTGTTTAGGTTTTTTTTTTAAATAAAGTAGAATTTTACTTAGTGTTAATCTTCTATACTCTATACATATTATAAACTCAACGTCTCTCTGTCTGTCTGTTATTGTGCTTATCACTCCAGAATCACTTATCCGATTTATGTGTTTTTTTTTATTCATAGCTATGTTCTCTGGCCAGGTTTTAATATATATTTTTTTTACGTAAAGTAACCTAAGGAATAAGCAGTGACGATAATAGTGAATCAAGTCGGAAAAAAATTTGCCGCCATTGCGCTGTCTTGAAATACGCTGTCTATACTGTTAAAGATGGAACAATATTATGTAGTAAAGAATTGTGCAGGATAAAATGACCTAAAAAAACTCTGCGGTATCATATTTTTATCTACTACAGATAAATTTTAATAAGCGTTGCGGTGGTGTGCAATTCTAGTCTATTATATGAAGTTTCCTTGATGAAGTCATTATTAACAATTGAATCTACTATATTATCTGGTATTCGTAGGCCAATGCTTTTAATACTTTTTCCTGACAATCTCTGCAATTGCTTTTCAATTTCAAAGAGTGCATGTTGAAAAACGTCGTCATTGAATGTTGCTTGTAAATTATTGTACTTTTAAAATTTTTTCACATTTTTTATTTTTTGTATTACTGCTGTGTTTATAACAAAAATTAATAAATTGGAATTTCTTTTCAAATATTAATTACAAATTTTAAATACAATATTTTGAGGATATTAATTATATATATTAAGTTATTTTCTGTTTATATAAATGTATGATGTATTAAATAATATAAAATTTCACAAATAAAATTTTACATGCAACATTTTTTTTAAAATTCTAAATACTAATAAATTAGAGCTCGAGAATACATAATTTTAATAAATCGGTAACCTTTATATGTATCTTTATATAAATACCGTTGTTAGGTAATTTTTTAATATACTTTATTTTTCACTATGAAACTATTTAGAAATTATTGATATAAATGTTTATAATATTTAAATTTCTGATGTTTTACAAACATACACCCACACACATATATATATATATTTTTTTTTTCCTTTGAGGTGGCTCAACTTTATTCTCAATGTTAAAATTATGTGCATAAAATGTCTTAAGTATTTCTTTATTTTATTAAATACTTCATATAAGTAAAAATTTCTCTATCATTTGAAAAAAATGGGTGGGTTGCGAAGGAATGCCTTTTCCTTTTTGTAGACAATATTTCCAAATGTTTATGCATTATGGTTATGTTCAAATTTACTTTTAAAGCTGTAAAATTGTTTTCATTATAATTTTTTAACAAGAAGTTACTGATAACTAATGAGCCTGCTTTCCTCTACACGGGTAGAAATTATTTTTATGAAGTTCTTAAAAGCTTTAATGGTAGGCAGGCCTTGACGTCTAGCTGGCAGCAATATCATCGCTGGTGGAACCAGAAACATATGCAACAATAGTGAGACAATTACAAATGCACATTTTTCTTACCTGGTACTCGAAACCAGAATAACTTGTACCGTAAGATAGCTTGCAATCAACTGTGCTACTGCAGTAAGATTCAGAGCATCAACTGCGGATATTATCAGTCTAATGTTTTGAATGATAGAGTTCACTGACCTTAAATATTAAAACATACACTATTTAGAAAATAGAAGTCTAAGCCACTGAAAACATAAAATTATAGTGCTTACCCTGGCGTTACTTGTGTGGAACATGTGGGGAAAATCGGCTGATTCGTTCCCGAGATACGGGTCATACATTTTATTAACTTACAAAAGTGTCCTAATAAATGGAGATCTATATACACTGCTTCAAGTGGATACTCGCAGCAAAAAAATTATAGTTGAATTAGGTTAAATTATTTAATAAATATGACAAACTTACATAAATTATAATTATGGTCACCATATTCAAAGTCAGTGTACACCTCCACTTAACTCATGCACGTTTACATGGCACAACTGGCGAGCGAAATTTGTTGGAAATTTATTGAATGGTTTCGGAATAATGGAAATAAATTCTAAGCTGGCATTACTTTACAGGAAGGCTTGCTAAAAAAAAATTCTGAATTAATATATTATGATTTTAATTAGTACTAATAACATACAAAATTTTGTCGAATTGTTTAAACTATATAATATATTAATTTAAATTATTTACATTATCGCCATTCAAAAAATCTTGATGCACATTAAAACATATAATTTTATTTTCCCTGCTCTAACACTTATTGCATACAAAATTTGGTTGGAATTGATTGAATGATTCTCGATATATGGTATTAAATCTTAATTTTTTTTTAAATTTGACAATTTTTATAAATAGTGGACAAAAATTCCATGTAATACACATTAAACTATTATCACAGATATTGCCAGTATTCAATATTATATTATAATTAGTTATATAGTTATGTAGATATAATTTACTAATAGGTTAGTTTGTCTGCGACACTGAACAATTATGTATTCATATGACTTACAATAGTAAATCATCTTCCCCAAATTTAGTATGAATCGACCAAGTGTTTCCCGAAAAAAGAATTTTTTTTTTCATCTGGGGCTATTTTACAAAATGGCAGGGAAATGAATCACTGTATAGACACATTCAATGTATGTAATAGCCACTGCCAGCATACAAATTTATGTTGAAGATTGTTTCGCAGTTTCGTAGATAAAGAATAATAAGGAAAAATAATAACAACATAATTGACATTATAACAATGAGTGTGACCCACTCATAACATATCAGTTTTCTTATCATGCTACAGAGAAACATGTTTACCATATTTGTAGAAATATGTAATTTTTTTCCACAGATTTCACATAAAAAGTTTATTTGTTTTTTTGATGCTATCTTACGAAATGGTGTAAAAAAGAGATTGTGTGTAAATACATTTGAAAGTTGTAAAATACACTACGAGCATACAAAGTAAATGCGGAATTGATTATGTTGTTACGATGGTACAGCATTATAAGGTGAAATAGCTATGAGGCCGCCATTTCGAAAAAAAATTGTCTGACTTTCTTATAACGTACCAGATTACATCAACTGACTCAGAACTCCTTGATTACCAAATTTAGTAGGAATAGGTCAGTTGTTTCCCAAGATATGACATCAAAATATTATTTATTCATGTAGCATTATCTTTAAAAATGGCGAACCAAAAGAGGCTTTGTGTAGACAGATTTGATTGTTCTCATTTATAAAGCCAGCGTAAAAATTTAAAATTGAAATTGATTATATGATTTTGATGATGTAACATAAAGCTAAAATGAATATATGGTGGCCATTTAGAACATAAGTGTCTGACCCATTGAAACTATGCCAGTTTACATCTGCTGCAATTTTACTTGTTTTACAAATTTGGTAGTATTTGGTATATTGTATCTTGAGATAAGACATAAAAACTTAATTTATTCATGTTGTGCCATCTTAAAAACTGTAGTACCAAAGTGACTATTTGCCGGCATAAATGATGAATATAGTATACAATTTAAGTAAAGAAAATTTGTCCGAAATTGGCCGAACTGTATGATAGATATACCATATAAAAATACATATTTTTTTGACTTCTATATTGAAAACCAGTACGTAATCTAATTAAATTGCACACGTTTACACGGCCAACTATAGTACTATTTATGTGACAAATTTGGCGAGAATAAGTGTAGTAAATTTCGAGATATAATGATAAAACTTTACTTTTTCATTTTGTTCTATCTTCCAAAATAGTGGATTGCAAAATATATCAATCTCAAAATCCAATTATCACACAATGCACTGTGAACATAAAAAATTTGTTTGAAATCAGTTCAATTATTCCCGCAATATGCCAGAGCACCATACATTTTAAAATAGCTGTCATTTTGAAAGTAAGCACCCTGCATTGTCCAAAATTTTGAAAGTCGGATGTTGCGCGCTGTGGCCGGAACCAGCCGCGAGCTGCCATTATGCGCAGTCCAGCTCTGTGGGCAGTGACTAACCTTAAACAGCGGTGATCTCGCTCACATCACAGCCTCTTCTCCTCCTCCCTGCTGGAGAAGCCAAAAAGATTAGAGGATGGGCAAGAATATTCTTAGAACTGGGACCCTCAGCACAATGTGGCATGCAGATAAATTTCTGGGCGGTGGCATACAACCCTACAAATACAAGAAACAGCTGGATTATCGGCAGTCTTTTTGTGGACCCCAATTGGCTGAGTGCGGTATCAAGAGGATAGACATCGATGGGAGATTATTACGAGGCGATGACAGACGAGGTGTTTATAGTGTGAATGGACGAGAGAGCGTGGTATCTGACAAGTGAAGGCTACTGTGCCTGAAGGCGCTTGGAGAACTCTAGAACATTGCGGACTGTTGGGACCTGGACTGAACAGAGGTGGGACTGAATATCATGTGATAAGGACGACATTATAAATATTGCAACGGTCAAACTATGGACATAAAAATTGTNATTGCAACGGTCAAACTATGGACATAAAAATTGTAGATTAATTGAATACGTTTTGATACACTCTTTATTGGGAGTGAATTTTAATTATTTATTAGCGTTAATTTTTTTTGAGATAATTGTAAATTGTAATGAGTAAAGTTATTAATTGTAAATAGCAAGTGATATCAATTTATTGTGAGATGATTAGTCGAGAGAATTTTGTTTGCAGTTTGACGCTATTCCCTACCTGTGGGGTACTAGGGTCCTCAGTTAATGTTCGATGGCACAGACTATAAGGCGCCTTGAAGGTTGAGGGTATATAAAACTATGGTTCATTATGTCTTGGTTTTAACCTGTTTATTTGCCTGGGAATTTATTCATACATTCCCGGAACTTTTCCGGGAATTTATACATACTTTCCCTGCACCTTGTGCCGAGAATTTATGCATATGTTTCGACCCTGCGAGTTCTTGGCCTGAAGGGCTGATTACAATGTTCTGGCAAAATTTCCGACGATGTGACGGCATTAGGTGACAGGATACATCCCTGAGTGACGAAGTTGTTACTTATCTGTACATGTTGCGGGGTAGTGGTTCCGGCAGTTGAGGTCTGGTGAGTTGGGTGGCCCGGGTACATTCCGGCAGTAGATGAGATCTGGTGAGTTGGATGGCCCCTGTTGAAGGCTCTGTGACGGGCTGTGGTTGGCTTGTTGCATTCAGCTAGCTTCCTCTTGAAATGAGGCTCCTTGTTGAAGTTCATAACTCGCTTCCATTCGCAGTGCAGGGTTGTACTGACTAGTTACCTCCCTACCATGTCCCAGCTAGGTGACCCTTGGCGGGCCGCCCACCACAGCTCTCGGCACAGTGTTGCACTGGACTAATCCCTAACGCTCGACATGGCACTTGTCGTTGAAGCTCACCACTCGACTCCGCCTTCTCGGTATGTAATTGTAACTAACTAACTGGTGACTGGTGAGACTGATTGACTGACTGAATCGCGTCCCATCATGGTGAAACTACTCGTCCGACATAACTCTGGTAACTGTTTAACTTATTCTGCCGGGCCCGAACCCCGTCATCGGCTGACCGAATCACTCTCTCGGCGTGCAAATATGACTGAGTCCTTAATGTTGTGATTATCCTGACTACCTGTGCATCCTGGTGTGGAGGTACCGAACTTCGCGCCACCTGCTACTCATCGCTCTGACTGTATCTGCGAACTGACTCACTTGGCCGGGGTCCGATATCCCGACCTTGGTAAACTATTGCACTGACTTCCTCTCTCGGCACGATTATAACTGACTGGTTGACGTAACTGATTCTCCCGGCGCGGAGTATCGCAGCCTCGGACGGACCCTATATCATTGACCCCACCCTTGTCTAGAAAAATGGCTTATATCCTCTCTTGACTCCCTCCCTAAGTTCCTACATGTGTCTACCTTGTTGGTGGAGGGTGGTGGGGGGAGGGCACAGTACAAAGCATACTTCTTACATGCACCATGGTTTTTGAATGTTGGGGGGAAGGGGAGGGTGTGGGCCATTTGCCCCTGCCAATATTTGAAAACACAGAAACAATGGAAATGTAATGGCAAAGTTATAAGGCGTCTGAATGTTGGATCGTGTTTTGTTTGGTCCGAAGAAATGTAAAAGTTTATCGGAGTATTCAGAAAAACTACAATGTCAACCTTTAAAATTGCAACACAAAGAAGAACGAATATCTTTCCTACACAGGCTACATAATAACTCTTGCAGAGTGGTCCGAAGTGTAGAACATAGGGCTACCTCATGTGCGGCAGTAACAGGTTCTACAAGACGCATCATTGTGAGGAAGCTACTTAAAACTTCCGTATGTGGTATTGCCGCCCATGCTGCTTCGATGTGTGGCCAAAGTTATTCCGTTATCACCACGGATGTCCCGTGGCAGCTAGATGTCTTCAGATTGTGGATCACGTGTTNTGAGTATCCATTCTCTGAGTTAACCTGTCCTGGCTGTACATGTGTCCTGCGACGCATGTCACCTTGTGGGCTCTCGCGGGGTGGGTAATATGGCAGGGGAGTGGGATTGTGAAAGCGATGTTCTCTACTGATTATATGTGCCATGCGTCAAGTTGTTGAAAATAAAATTGGGAAATTGTAATTAACTATTTTATTTTATTTAGACCTTCATCACTTAACGATTTTGGTAAAGTGTAATGACTTTGAGAGAAAATTAAAACATTAGTATCAGAAGTGGAATGGATGCATTAAAAAAAAATTATCAAATAAAAATTTGTGAATCATTTAAAAGTAGGATATCATCGTGTTTGATTATATTGTTATCATAATTATAGTTGTAGTATTAGGCCTAGGAATTATTAAAACATTTTTGAGTACTAAAAGTAAAACGTCGGCAGAAATGGAAGAACTCTGTAATTTGATCGAAGGACTGGGTAGCCTAATTGATGGTGTAAATGACAATGTAAATAGCCAAATTAGTAGATTTAGTGCACTTGTAGATAAGAAAATAGATGGTTTTAAAACCAGTGTCAACAAAAATGTAGGTAGAAAAATAGAGAGTGTGAATGAGAATGTAGCCCGAAAGATAGAAAGTGTAAGCGAGTTAGTGATCAACAAAATATACTGTGTGGACAAGAAGATCGACACTGTGAACGAGAGAATGGACAGTGTGAATGAGAGGTATTAACAGTGTTAACGAAATGATGGACAGTGTTGATCAAGAAATGAAGCAGGAAGTGAGGACCCTCAAGAAGGAATGGCAAAAATTCCTGCAGCAGGAGGGGAGAACATATGCAGCGGCTGAGGAGGATCTGAGATCGACTCCCACCGAACCGACGAATGTGGGACATGAGAAGAAGGCAGGGGCCGCCACCAATACAGCCATCGCCGGAGAGGACCGGCAGTTCTGCAGAATGGGAACGCCTCAGACAGGGGTGGGTATAGATGGCATTACAATAAAGGCCGCCGCCTACGTTGGACAGACACCTTGGCGCGAATACCAGCACCAGTTCGAGATCGTTGCCACCCTGAATGGCTGGACTGACAAGGAAAGGACGTACTACCTGGTGGCTGTACTGAGGGGACCTGCACAGAGCATCCCCTGCATTGATTGGAGTACTACACATTGGTGTTGGCCTTGGAGTTGCGATTCGGCGACCGATTCCTGCGACACGCACACCATGCCCAACTTTGAAGCCACATCCATAGACCAGGGTAACAACTACATGAGCTGTGGCAGAACATCATGCGGCTCACACACCTGTTTCTAGAGAGGTGCTCTGAGGTGGCATGAGACATTATCGCAGTCGACATTTTCGTAGATGCTAATACTGATACAGATGTGCGCCGATACGTACGCCTTGCATCGCTTCACAGCATGCAGGATGCCCTGGCCCGAGCTTTGGAGATAGAATAAGCGAAGCAGGAGCCGATGTTCCGACATGCAGTACAGGCACAGTACAGCTACTCCATGTAATGACGACGATGAAGTTAGCATCCTGGACGTCTTGAGTAAGTTGGGGGAGACAATAAAAGATATTGCTGCCAGAGGCTGTGCTAGGAAATCGAGTTTTTGTCCACCTAAGCATCTGTAATGTTGGGAGTGTAGCGGAACAGGACACTTGAGAATCCAGTGCCCGCAGAGAAACTGCTGGACCCGGCAGCCAGACGCCAGTACGACCGAGAGCTTGTTGAAGAAACTGGAGGCGGCATTAAGGGAACTTCTGAACTCTGTAGAGGCAGTGACACCTGTTCCTCGTCGACGGAGGTGCCGAGAATGCTGGAACTGTGGAAATGAGGGACACTAACGAGTCTGGTGTCCAGAGGTCCCACCCGAGACTAGTAATAGAGGAACTAGCCAAAGAACAGCTGCACGAACAATTGGAACTGATAGTCAGAGTTATAACTAACCAAATCACAGTCCCATTGAAACTACTGGCAACATCCTATCAGAGGGAATGAAGGAAAATCGCTAAATGGTGGTGAGAAGAACAAGGATACTGGAGTCGGATCGCATAAAATGTCACCCCGTATTTAATGTATGCGAGGAAACGAGAGAAGGCCAGTTTACAGATGAAGCTCCACATATGCATCTTGGGAGAAGGAAGACAGCCAGGGGGCAGGAGAACAGCATATCACAGTGTCTAGGGGTACCAAGACGAACACTCGATTTTGTCCGAGAATTGAAGACGATTCATTCAAGGATGGCTTGTGCGGCTGTATGAAAGGAATCACATTCGGGGAAACATATCTCAGTGCCAAGAATGTTGGGAAGGCCCTTGCCAAATTTTGAAGCCAGTGAGTGATACTTCCTACCAGATTTGTTGTCAGGACAACTTGAAATAAAAGTCTAAAGTTGTACACATTGCCTGAACGGCACTCTACGAAGGTCCAGATGTTGGAGAGTCTGTTCGGGACGAACTGACTTAAGAAGACACTGTAGCTCGCACTGGCAGCAAGTTCCCATTATGCATACGCTGGCTCTGTAGGAGTGACCCAATTCGACCCTCCTTTCCCTCCAGACAGACCTTCTTGCCGCCACGTCGTCCCCTGGGCAGCCGGGTAATGATTGACAGCGGTGAACTAGATCGCATCACAGCCCCTCCTCCTCCCCCTTCTGGAGAAGGCGATGAGATTAGAGGATGTGCAAGAATATTCTGGGAACTTGGACCCTCGGCGCAACACAGCAATTAGAGAAATTTCTGGGCGTTGGCCTACGACCCTATAAATACTAGCCACAGCTGAACTATCGGCAGTCTTTTGTGGACGCCAATTAGCTGAGTGCGATATCCAGGCGAAGACGAATGTGGCGATGGACATCGGTGAAGAGGACGTACGACGACGGGAGATTACATATTACGAAGCAACAGTGGACGAGATGTTTGTTTTGTGAATGAATGAGAGAGCAAGATATCCGACGAGTGAAGGCTCCTGTAAGTGAGGACGCTTGGAGAACTCTAGAAGATTGTGGACTAGTGGGACCTGGACTAAACTGAGGTGGGACTGAATAACATGTGATATGGAATTTATTGTAAATATGGGAACTTTCAAAATATGGACATACAATTTGTAAAATAATTTAATAGGTTTTGTTATACTGTAGTTTGGAAATTATTTTTAATTATTTAACTAAGTTAATTTCTTTGAGGTAATTGTAAATTTTATTGATTGGAGTCATTAATTGCAATCATCAAGTTATATCAATTTATTGTTAGATGTTGAGTTGAAAGAATTTTTTTTTGTAGTTTTTGTAAATAAAATTAGGAAATTATAACTAACTCTTTTATTTAATTAACACCTCCATCCCTTAACAGAAATGGTTAAGCCCACTGGCTGTGAGGGAATATTGTAAAACTAAGTACAATATATGTACTGAGTTTTGAAAAACTCGGTTCACGTATTAAAAATTTTTAGGGGGCACCAACACACCCAGAATATTCCTACACAGGTGACGCACAAACTAGTGATACTGTTACACATGCGAAAGGTGGTTTGCTATTGTGGTGAAGTTACAGACAAATTACAATTTTTTCACCCAGCATTCATGTTTGTTTCACACTCCACACCAATGCAACACAACCTACCCCGCCACATCTACAGCCCAATGCACACACTTATGAAAACCCCCTTATATATATCAAAAAGTGCTAGTCAGATTTTTTAAATAATTACGTTACTGAACTCGCCGCAGAATATCATGTTCTCCTTTTTGGGAGAAATGAGTATACTTCTATTTAAAAAATCAAAGAAGATATCGCCATCTCAGTGTTTAATTACATCTCGGAACAGACATGATGGTGTCTTATGAGCCCCATACTGCAATTTACCAATTTGAAATAAAAATGTCGATACCTTCAGCTGTTCTAAAGATATTAGGGGTAAACAATAACTGAATAACTCTCTATATGCCCCTGTGGCAAAGTGCAGAAGTTATACGAACTGTCTTTGATAAAACCACCACTGACATTCATGTGAATAATCATGCCTTCTTATAGCTCGCAAATAACTGTAATTGTTTCCGATATCCCTCCATATTCTTGGAAAGACATAAACAATATTTTGTAAACTGTTAAGCTGGAACATGTTTTAAAATATATGAAATACTAGCTGTGCCTGCGGCTCCGCTCGCATGAACTACGCAATTATTGTTTAGGTTATTTTTTGAATAAAGTTCTTCTCTCCCATGACGCTTCCACCCGCCGCCACAATTGCCCTCCACGTCCGCGTACGGTAAACCGACTCGCGAAAGTTAATTTTTTGAGATATTTTCTCGCGTTAAGTCATTAATATCTACAATAAGTATCAAAATAACTATAAGTATCTATATATCCATATATCGAGCATTGACGAAGCATTGTACCCCAAGTGCTTATTTTACAAAAAATTTTTTTGGAGGGAATTATATATCTTTACGTGATAAAAAGTACCCTACGTCAACTTTTACTGCGGTACAGAAGCGCAGCCGCCGATCCTTTATGGTACGGCCTGAGAGTAGTAGTGCAGGGGCAAGCCAATACATTTGCGTTCGGGAGGACCTAGGTTCAAATCCCACTCCGGCCATTCTCATTTTGGCTTTCCATAGTTTCGCGAAATCGTTCCTGGCGAATAGAGACATGCGCCCAGTAAATTTGGTAATGAAGGAGGGAAAAGTTTTATCTATGGTAAAAACACATATTAGTATTTCTCTGTTGTAGATAGATATATGCTACCGCGGAGATTTTTATTAGGTCTTTTTATTCTACACAATTATATTGTTGCATCTTTAACGGTTTAGACAGCGCATTGCAAGAGAACGCGCTGGCAGCAAACTTTTTTCCGACTTGATTCACCATTATTATTGTTTGTACATATTTTGAGATATTATCTCGCGATAAAAAGTGCCCAATATCACCATTCAGCTCTCCAACTACACTGAAGAGCCAAAAAAACTTGTACACATGCCTAATATCGTGTAGGCCCCCCGCGAGCACGCAGAAGTGCCGCAAGAAAACGTGGAATGGAATCGACTTATGTCTGAAGGTATGCAGGAGGCAATTCACACCATGAATCCTGCAGGGCAGTCCACAAATCCATAGGAGTGTGACGCAGTGGAGATCTCTTCTGAACAGCACGTTGCAAGGCATCCCAGATATGCTCAATAATGTTCATGTCTGGTGTTTCAGGTGGCCAATGGAAGTGTCTGAAGAGTGTTCCTGGAGTCACTCGGTAGCGACTCTCGACGTGTGGGGTGTCGCATTGTCCAACTGGAATTGTCCACGCCCATCGGAAAGCACAATGGACATGAATGGGTGCAGGTGATCGGACAGGATTCTTACATATATGTCACCTGTTAGAGTCGTATCTAGATATATCAGGGGTCCCATTTCACGGCAACTGCACACGCCCCATACCATGACAGAGCCTCCACCAGCTTGAACAGTCCGCTGTTGACATTTGGANCTCGCCAACTGCACACGCCCCATACCATGACAGAGCCTCCACCAGCTTGAAGAGTTCCCTGTTGACGTGTGGAGTCCATGGATTCATGAGGATGTGTCCATACCCGTACACGTCCATCCGCCCGATACAATTGGAAACGAGACTCGTCAGACCAAGCAATGTGTTTCTAGTCATCAACAGTCCAATGGCGGTGTTAGTGGACCCAGGCGAGGCGTAAAACTTTATGTCGTGCAGTGAACAACGGTACACGAGTGGGCCTTTGGCTCCGAAAGCCCATATCTATGATGGTCCGTTGAATAGTTCGCACGCTGGAATGTGTTGATGCCTCAGAATTTAAATCTTCGCTAATTTGAGAAAGGGTTGCACGTCTGTCACGTTTAATGATTTTTGTCAGTCGTCGATTTTCCCGTTCGTTCACGACTTATTTCCGTCCACAGCGATGTCGAAGATTTGATATTTTACCAGAGTACCGATATTCACGGTACACTCGTAAAATGGTCGTAAACGAAAATTTAAATTTTATCACTACCTCGGAGATGCTATGTCCTATCTCTCGTGTGCCGACTACAACACCACGTTCAAACTCACTTTAATCTTGATAACCTGCCATTGTAGCAGCAGTAACCGATCTAGCAACTTTGCCAGGCGCTTGTTGTATTATATAGGCGTTGCCGGCCGCATCGCGTTACTCTGATTGGTTCCATACCTCTTGTTATTTGCATACGCACGCCTTTACCATTTTTTTGGCTCTCTAGTGCATTTCTGTAAAAGAAATTACGTCGATTTGTTGCTCGGTTGCGACGTTATTTTGTTGACGTTGCATTGTTATTCCATTTGTGTACTTTTTATTTTCCAATAAGAATTTTAATAAGTAATTCAAATAAGCTAATTTCTCGGGTTAAAAAGTAGCCGATATCACTTCCCGTTCCTCCAACTATCTCTGTGCAAAAAAATCACGTCGTTCCGTTGCGATGTGAAAGAGGGACAAACGAACATCGAAACACACTTTCGCATATATATATATATATATATATATATATATATATACAGGGGATGGACAAAATAATATGAACGCCTGACATATACACAATATTTATGAATTAAAAAGGTGGTGGGCCATCATTTGCTTTTAGAACAGCTGTAATTCTTTGCGGAATAGATTCGTAGAATATCTGAATAGTTTCCAACGGAATGTTGTCCCATTCTTGTACCAAAACATCTACCAATTGCCTCAATGATGTTGGAGATGGAAATCTGCTCCTCACTCTCTGTTCTAAAACTCCCCATAATGGTTCAATTATTTTGAGGTCTGGCGATTGCTTGATGATATTCTGATGCTCCTCAAACCAAGACTGAACATTTTTGGCTGTGTGTATGGGCGCATTATCATCTTGGAATATGGTTGTTTGGCAGCAATATGCTAGTCATAGTAAGAACTTAATCATTGAGGATGTCGAGATATTGATTAGAAGTAATCCAGCTAGTGATTGGAATGAGAGGACCAGCTGAATATCACGATATAGCCGCCCAAATCATAATGGAACCTCCTCCATGCTTGACTGTAGGAAGCAGACAGTCCGGATCGTAGGCTTCTTTTGGCGTTCTCTAAACATAAACCCGGCCGTTTGTAGGAAACAATGTAAACGATGATTCATTGGACCATACCACTTTCTTCCAATCATCAAGTGTTCAGGTTTTATGATCGTGGCACCACTTATTTCACAGCTTAGCGTTGGCTTCCGTTATAAAGAGTTTCGTAATTGCTGCCCTTCCATGAATGTTAGCTTTGTGGAGCTTCCACCTGTCGTGTTTTTGTCGAAACAGTATTACTCAAGTGAGTGTTGAGTACTGCTGTCGCTTTAGCCGCGGTAGTTTTATGTTGTCTGGCCACAATTATTTTTAATGTTCGTCGGTCTCTGTCAGTTAACTTTGGGTTTCGCCCACTATTACTCTTCGCCGATCATGTTTTACCATGTTTTGTGTATGCTGTCATTACCGTGGATACTGTCGCTCGTGAAACGTTTAACAATTCAGCTGTTTTCGTCACAGACGCTCCCGCTAACCAAGCACCAACGATTTGCCCTCTTTCGAAGTCTGAGAGATCACACATTTTACCTATCGCTTGTTTTAACCGTCGCGAAACAAAGCGTATAATACACTGAAATATAACCTACAAGACTTGGCCCGTAACTGTGCAATTAATACGCGTCGCATTATTTACACGGAAGCAGTGTTGCCAACATGTAACAAAATGTACTATAATGCATGGTGTTCATATTATCTTGTCCATCCCCTGTATATATATATATATATATATATATAAATTTGGCACAATTCAGAATATAGATAAGGGTTTTAATTATTTCCTTCTGTAGAACTGGAAGTTTTTTTTTCTTTTTCAAAAATTAAAAGGAAATTTTTTCAAAATATCTTAAAATTTTAATCTGTAATATAAATAACAAAAATTTATGTAGAATTACTATATTAGAGTGGGGTAATACTGCACGGCTGGGGAAAGTGCGCAGTGCAGTTTTATTTGTTCCCATGGATATTAGATAGGCAACCCAGAGCCGGTCAGCAAGGTGCTATCGCAGAGTATCGTCACACGTAGGAACAGCTGGTTTGCGTGAACAACAACGAAACGATGATACATATTTCACTTTTCATCCTCTTGATGTGAAACGTAGATTCCTTGCCAACAGTATATCTAAACAAGAAGTAACTGTAAGACTATAATCGACCAACTACTGTCCTTGAATAACTGAGCACTTTTGAAACATATATGAATACAAATTAATTGCCTGTAATTTTATCGTATGATTTTTTCATAATTCCTTATACTCACTTTTAGGAGTTGTGGAGGGCAAGTAGTAGATAACAATTTATGAGGAATCATTGTGCGGAAAAAACACAGTTACATGGATGACACGTATTAGAAATAAAAATCTCGCTTTTAAGAGTTTGTTTATGTAGGTAATACGAGCTAGATCAACGAACTATTAACTGCGTGCACATCAAGACCGGCCATGATGTGCCGTGACCATGACGTTCATTGTATATCATCTGTGAAGCAGGTTTCCACACACACATATCCACTCAACAATACCTGTTGTGTGTTGGATATCTTCTGCCGTAGCTACACCACATGCAAACAGATCGTCCTCCGACACTACAGGTGTCCCGTAAACAAGATTTTTCATGTGGCCCTACACGAAAAGGCGAGAGGAGTTGAATCCAGTGATCATGGTTGCAAAACAATCGCTCCACTGCTACCTAATTATTTTTCCCCGAATGTTCGGTCGAGATGTAATCGGGGGGCTTGGAAAAATGGACTAGTGTGTCATCATGTTTAAAAGACATTTTCTCACAAATCTTGAGCAGCATATTTTCCAAGAATTCCGCAAATACTTCTTGCAGGAATGTCAAGTACATGAGACTGTTAGGCCATACGGAAGTATTTACACGACCATCTTTGATACTATATGTGATGCATACATGCGATATGGAAAACGCTCCTGATACACGCACGCATTCAGCAGCTCTACCATGATGTTGAACTTCGCCGTTAGTTGAAAACACGTCGGCGTTCTTTGTAAACGTATATTCGGCCATCCTGTACTGTACCCCATTTATCAACGACTCAATGGCAAGTGGAGATACGGTCGTAGCAGTATGTTAGGTTGTAAACAGACGAAACGCGTCATGAGGTGGCGTCAGACGTTGCTCATTGTCAAGTTGGGCCCTACCTTGTGACACGAATTTTGAAATCTTTGCTTCATCCTTGTAGCACTGCAACGGTAAGTTTCCGGACATGAATTCCTCATCAAAATTGTATCTTATATGTGCCCTATATTAATCATAGAATTTTATTCTAGGAATTACGAAGCATTGTATATATGCTACAATGCAAACTGCCGTGTACGCTGCTAGATAAGTTGCCAGTGAATTAATAAACTTAGCTGTTAAGACATGAAGTTGTATTGTTTGTATTGCGAGTGTAATATCGAAATGCATGGCCAATTAAGTTATAAATTCTTGAGTTATAATTATTAGAGTATGAATTTACGTATTGGTAACACATTTTCATTCCTAACAATTCTACAGTTCAACTTGGATTATGCATGAATTAAGTGATGAGATCCATGGCAATGTTAATTTAGATTATGGCTGAAGGATACAAAACGTGAGGAAAATTATACCATGAACAGGGCTTTCAAAAGTGCTCAATTAAAGCCGGGTTCACACGGTTCAAGCGTACTTGGACCAACTATACTTTGATGCTACGCGCGAATTTCCTGGACGCTACTTTGACCGTCACTACAGTTGTTTCCAAGGCAACTTAACAAAGTAGTTACATCCATGTTGAGTAGGACGGCGGCCAACTTACTTGGATCCAAGTGGAACATTAAAGCTAATAAGCATGGTGTCAAGAAAACAAAATGTGGAGGGGGAAATCGGTAAAGGCAAGCATAAAACAAGTAAAAAGGGAATGGATATGGAACATATAATATTTATGTAGTTATACAAGGGGGGAGGGGAGTAATGTGTAATGTTAGGTTAGTGGGTTACAAGAACAAGGATGCACGGAACGCAGCAGTATGTAGGATAGCGAAGAACATGGACATACCTAATTTTGGTGAGAGTGACGTACTAAAAAAAATTGATTCCATGAGAACAATGTACAAACAAGAGAGACAAAAATTTAAAACGTTGAATACAACAAGCTCGACCACTGACGACATCTATACTACCAATGTCGTATGGTGCGACATCGCTGACCGATTATTACGAGGTGCAATGAAAATGAGAAGAACATTCATAAATCTGGTTAGTGTTGGGAATTTTATTTTCTGACATACATATAGTTTAGTTGTATCGTAGGTCTTGTGTCAGTTACTTTACTTGTTTGCAATTACATTAGTTTCCAGTCCTGCAAAACCACTTAACGTACATAGAGTAAAGCAATAATTAGGTTACTAAATGTATTTGCTTCTAACATATTAAGTTCAGCAGCAACACAGTAAACCCTATATGTTCATTACACCTTTACGACACAATTAAAATGGTATTTTCTTCTTTGCCTTAACTAGTGTGTCATGTCATTTTGACCAGGAACAGCCCCATCGGCTAAGAAACAATACATGTATTTCTGCCTTCGACGTACAGCACTTTAAGAGTAGTTGGTGCTGTATAAAACGTGACGTGTTGGTGGACAATCCTTCCATTCTCCATGACACAGGTGTAGCATGTCAACTAGCGTCTTGTGTGTTAGTAGCCCCTGCCGGGGCATAATAGGTCCGAGAAACCTTCATCAGGCAATTATGGAATACGCATGTTGCTTTCACAATTTTGTCAACTTTTTCAGAGCACAAATAGAATGTAGTACAACAGATTCGAAAACGCATTGCCGTAAGTCCGAATGCTTTCTCAACAATCCGTATAGCACAGGAGAGACGGTAATTAAGAATATTTTCTTCCGTGTTCAAACACATTTGCCAAGAAAAGTTTCATTAGGTAGTTTTTCAGTGGAAATCCCTCATCGCCACACTCTAGGAAGTTCAACTATCCGTTTTCTATCATCTCCTTGAGTGACGATTTGGAAAATATTGTGCCGTCATTCATTCTTCCCTGACTGCCAACGACTATATATATATGAAGCTGTAATTACCACCGCGAATAGTGCTAAATAATCCTTTATAATTGTTAAAGTGACTTTCGCTTCCCTGTGGTTGTTGAACATTGATGTGTTGGCTGTCTAACGCCCCACAACATCCTGGAAAGTTCCAGCGCTCTTCAAATCCTCTTGCAACAAACAGAAGCACACTCTGCATTACTCCTTGGAACCTATAATACAGAAGGAAATAAACTTAATTACATGCTATTTTTAAAATTGCAGTTCAAGTCGTAGTTACAAATTATGTATTTATTTGTGTTGCAGCCATGCCGAACAGAAAAATAATACAACCTAGACCAGCATTAAGAAGAATTTCAAGCAGAAGACGACAATATGGACTCCGAAACATCGGGCACCGGTGACTCACTGCTGAGTGCCAGATCATCTACATCAGCTACTAATACTGCAAATTCAGGTGAGATTACTAATGATTCTGCCAACAAAACCACACCTCATACTGCAGTTACAGATTTAGTTTCATAAAAACCAGAATGTACTAGTATTAAAAGACCACATTCCTTTTTCGTGATAAGTATAAAAAAAGTCGCACCGACATCCCGGATCACATCGGACGGGCAATAGATTCTCTTAAACCGTTAAAAGATGAAGTGAAAACAAGATAGGTTGGTGATGAATTTACACTCTTCGCCAATAAAGCAGCATGTAAACTACGGCAGATGCCACACGCTGATGCCTTGCAGTGCCAACTGGAAATAATGAAAATAATCCAACAGTTACGAATACGCATCAAACAACATAATCAGCTGTGTAACTAAACTGAGCCATCCAATCCATTGGCATTTCCACATGCCCAGACATTCACCAACGTCTACCATTCACTGTCACCCAGTTGTAGTTACACTTTCCACCAAGCACTATATCTCCTACATCTGGCATTCTCCACAGAAGAGCCAGCAATGAGGCATTTAGATTGGAATAACGTCAACGCCTTGCCACTCAGAACATAAAACGACGTATGTTCTGGTTCATCACAGACAATTCATACTCCAAAACGTGGACGCACCAGCACTCATGATGTACCAACAGTGATTTCTACTGACAATGACTCTATTTTATATGCGGTCATCTGAAGTATTGGTGGTGTGCAACATTATGGTTACTGAAGCATGTAGGAAAGAACATGCATGATTTTTGATTAAGTCTATGTACTGTTTAATTTTTTATAATTTTATTTTCATATTCCAATTTGTATACTGCCATATAACAATGCTTTTTTTTTTGTGGTGTCCAAACCAACAAAATTGTAAAATATTTGTAATCTTCAACTTTGTTTGTGAAGACATGTATCACCGCTTCAAATTTTAATTTGTTTGACAGTAAATAAACACACATTACAAAGTTCCAAAGGGATAGCATTTTCCTTAAGCTCCTTAAAACGTAGTAATAAAACCTATTGTGGTCTTAATCGACAATTTTGTGCCCATTTCATGTTAAATACCTTTATGATTAATATGTAATCATGTTAAATATGCATAACTTTACCTTACCTGGAATTTTTGTCCCAGTACTTCGTAAATTGCATCTATTGTTGGAGGTATGCATTTGGATATTGTCGATTTTGGTACTCGGAACGAAATTTCTAGTGTTCGGTAGCAGCAGCCACTTACCAAGTAACGAAGAGTAATATGCAATTTCACACTTGCAGGTAATGCCGCTCTCATGTTTGTATCATTTTTCTGAATCATAGGTTGTACGAGTTTCAAGAGTTCGTCAAATTGTACAGTTGTCAGTCGTAGATGGTTCTTAAATGTGTCTCTTTCCTCAGTCTCTACGTCACTAAGGAAATCGGTCGATGCTCCTTAGGCTTCTCGTCTAAGGATCTAATTCCGTGTCGACAGCCTTTTCCCTCTCCTTTCGCGATTTTATATGTGGATTTCAAGTTCCTGTATTGGCATGTCCGCGACCACTACCACACCTTCCAAAACCAAATCCGCCATCTTAACTGACATCCAAGTCCCTTACTTGTGACAACCAAGTGAACTTGTACAAGTGTACTTGGTCCAAGCGTGATACAAATACACTTGGACCGTGTCAACCCGGATTAAACGTGAACTGTGTGTGTGCCGTGGTACGAAATAACTTTAATATTGTTCTTCTTAGATACCCTCGTTTCTTAGAATATGAATATCCGTACTGTGGGGCACATTGCGAACTTTTGCACCATGTGTCTAAACATAAAATTTACCGTAGTTGTTACTTGTAAAAATTAACAATGAAATAGGTACCAAACTCCTGTTACGATTTGAATAATTACCAATAACTGAAATACAATTTGCTTTGATATGTATTCACTACAACCACTGATAGCCTAATTGGTGTGTATTGTTACAAGACATTTGAGAGGAAAACATCAAAAAGTGCGTACAGTGGAGATGTTAAGGATAACTCAAAAGAGACTTGCGGAAGGGGTTTAAAAACGTATAATCAGCCCTAATTTTTTTGCATATTAGATGTAGCTATAAGTAAGAGACTAAAACAAGTAAGAATCACTTGGTGATTCGATGATTAATTGGTAGACACTGTAATAAAATAAATATCATTCGTATAGCAAGTTGCTCAAACCTGCTAAAAATGTTTCATGATTTCTTTTACTGAAATATTATACTTTTCATTGGTCTCATGTTCTAGTCCTAAATTTCTAAATTCCAACTTGTATTACAAATTCACATAGCTTTTATATTTAATTAGTTAAGATTTGATTACTTTTCAACAATTTTGCATTGTTAAAGTGAGAATGTTGTGTTAATAACAATGCTGCAGAATGTGTAAAATAGACGAAAGGAAGTGAAGCGGAAGACAAAATACTCTGTCTAAGATGTGATAAGAGATACACACATCCTTCATTCAATGATTGGATTATATGTTATGATTGCGAAAAGTGGTAACACGAAACATTGTGCTTGTGAAGGGAGAAATGCTTTCATTTTTAATAACTGTAAAAAAAAATATATATTTTGACAACCTATTGAAAGGAAAATATTTCCCATCTTATCTATTTCTCTGTGTTTTTTAATGAAATTTTGTAACGCTGTTGTGGTTAAGCTATTAGTAAAAATAATTCTCTATTCAATCAGTGATTTTTATTTCTGATACGTTCCTGGACTCACGTGAACCTTTGCTCCACATAATGCAAACTTTTACACAATCAGTGGAGCTATAGTGAGTATTAAAAATATGTTGACATAATTATCATTGTATGCAAAGTAATGAGAAACGTGCTACAAAACCACCTAGATATAAGGGCACAAAGGATCATGGGTTTGAAATTGTAAATAACATATTTCTGTCGCTATTTACGCGGCAGACATTTGTGATCAATTAATAAGTGCGTACTCTTGTCCTATTCTACTATATAAACAGTTATATGTAATACGTGACACTTAATTTTGTATTTAATAAATAAAATTATATAAATCACAACTACGGAAGAGGGGGCCACAGTGGTGTCTGTTCAGACCATGCTTTTGTCACCTAGACGATCCGACTACAATTCTCAGCACGATTAAACACATATTTTCAGAACGTTTTACAGCGTAGTGGACTCCTTTGCCCCATTTAAGGATTCTATTTCATATCACTTTCAAGGATGATGAGCAATTACAGATGTTTCATTGGGAGCCTGTCAAATTGGCGGGTGCCATTCCGTTTATAGAAAACTCTCCATGCGGCATTTAATTTTTTTTTTTATCATTTGACTTGATAATGCGGTTGATGGAAGAAAATATATTCTAAAATAGACAAATTTCAGATAAGTAAAACACTGACCAGTTATTACGACAGCTATGCCACCTCTGTGGATCTACGTAATGATATATAAATAAATACAATGGATTATTATTTTTCATTGTTTGCAAGCGTTCATATTTCTGGTGTGTACTTGTATACATTTGTCATGTTCGTTTATTCAATGCCTCTTAGGGTCGTCATGCTTCCTGCTTCTATTGTTGTTAAAATACATTTGTGTTGACTTTTATTTCTTCTGTGCTCCTGAATGAAGAATTAATTTTCAACGGTCACATTCTAAGACAAATTACTATTACCTACTACCGTGGGCTTAAATGGACAATACTAGGACCTCTCAGTTCCTGTTTTAGAGAATTTGATCCAAGCCCTTTTGATTTAAAAAAAAGTCATACTTGCCTTTCTTGACGGTGAGGTCAATGTGCTCGGCGAACAGCAAAATGGCAGTGGACTTCCGCCACTCCTGCGACTCAGTAAGACACTGAGATCGTGATGAACAACGCCGGCCGGTTTTCAAAGCAGAGAACGCCTTGGAAAATCAGCGAAATGCTCCCTAGTCACTCCGGCACTGCTAGTTACCCGCACGTGTTCCTTTAATTCTGTGGCGTGACTGATGCCAAATTGTATACAGTTTTTGGAAGTGATGTTAACTTTCCATTTTCTTTATACATGTTTACTTCAACGTTACGACCACATTACCACAAGTATACAATTATTTTGAAATATTAACAGGTTAATTGTCGCACAGAGTACTATTAGCAGCTTGCTATATTTTTACTGTGTTAAATGGTTAAATCCTTTTAAAATTTCTAATGTTTTCACATAAATCTAGCATGTACGTGATAAATAAATATCGTATATTTTCCACATTATATATTGCGAAAGGAATATATTTAATTTATATTTTATGTATATAATATAATATATGATACAATATGTATTATTTGCAACACTATTATATAAAATAATATATATCATGCATGAGATCTGTATAAATGGAAAAATATATTAGGCCAAAAAATTTATATGCGAAACAACTGAGAATGATACTATTATATAAAAGGTTTTATACTTAGTCGCTACATTGAAAAGTAGTGTACCCCTTTACAATACTCGAATAAAAACTAAGCAATAGCAGTAAATATTCGTTAGAAAACAATTTCGAAGAAATATATTTTTTCAAGACTAATAACATTATTGAAAATACATAAATATTATTTTATAAATGTGTATTAGAACATGTTCTTTATTATTGCATTGCCTTAGTCCTTACGTAAAATGATAATATTTTTAAACCAGATGTCAGTAGAATTCACGTCAGGAGCAAAATTGAATAAAATGTTAATGACCAATTTGTATACAGAAATCGATAATTCATACTCATCATATGTATCACTCGTATTATAAATACCTATATTGCAATGCATGTACTGTAACATAAAAATAATATTTTTTGAGATTATTAGCCAATGCAAACTTTCACGGTTATTGTCAGATATGTCACATTAAATACACAGTTTAAAGTCCATTCTCGTTAAACATCCTTTACAAATTTTAAGAGTGATTTGTTAAGAGAACTCAATTGTTTCATCGTGTCTTTATTTTAATGCAATGCATGTCTGCAGGTTTTCGAGTACCGCTATCATTTAATTACTTATTAAATTTGCATGAAAATTCCAAATTCTTACTAAATAATGTAATTTCTTATCCATAATCATACATGAAATATATCTATGGCGTCTCTTATTGATTCAATACATACAGTTTGAGAATTTTCTGCTTGATTAAGGCATATGTGTAAAAAAAAAATTGGGTACAAACCTCACACTCTGTATAAATAGATGCCGTTGTTAGAGAGAATCACGTATTAAAACTTTGGCTGTAGTTTAAAACTTTCCCAAACAAAATATTCTTTTACAAGAAACTTATAAAATTTAAATTTCTTTACTGTAATTGGGTGTTTCAAAACGTAAATAATGACTGAGTTATAACATGTGCCAGTATATGTAAAAAAAAATGTAATGTGTACGTGAATATGAATATTCTTACATTTCTGATTGCAAGATAATTGCATCCTTATAACCAGAATATCGTAACTTTAAATTCATGGTTTAAAGAGAACAAGTTTAATAGTACTGCAAGAAAT
This sequence comes from Clitarchus hookeri, assembly GCA_002778355.1. Classification (NCBI taxonomy): domain Eukaryota; kingdom Metazoa; phylum Arthropoda; class Insecta; order Phasmatodea; family Phasmatidae; genus Clitarchus; species Clitarchus hookeri. The sequence goes on along the minus strand of NQII01001434.1, from coordinate 363,737 downwards.
AAATTTATCGAAGTAGTTGCAATAACACAAAAACTATGAAAATTTCTTTCTCTGTCCTTTACGCAGTTAAATATGTCTGTGACCGTTGTCCTAAATAACTGCTTAATATTACAAGTCTGATGTCTTTGAGATGAAAAGAAACACATTTACAGAAGATCAAAACGATCAATTTGCTGCAGCATAATGAAAATATTTGTGCACTAGAACAGATATATGGAGTACGTGATTTTACATTACAAAGTGTTTTAAACACTGTCTCGTCATGGTTTTGCAGATCCCGGTTTCAAAGACGAAATATTTTTTTTATCAGGGAAGATATTTCTTATATAACATCATTGCTAACATAAATTTCCTCCTCTGCTTTTGGGGTAATCGTTGATGGAAGAGAACATGGACTCGCAGGCAGGTGTTTAAATTACCTTGTACATTATAGTACTTAGTTTCACAATCACTATATTATATATGTACACTGAAAGCCAAATTATTATGACCACCCCCTCAATACAATGTTGGACCACGTTTTATCCTTAATACTGCATGGATTATTCTTGGCATGGACTCTATGAGATGTTGGTAGTTGGTATGAGGAATTTAAGACCATATCCGATGAACTGCACTTCCCAATTCCTTAAGATTTAATGGTACTGGATCCAGCTGCCTGATGCCTTGTTCGATCTCTTCCCACAGATTCTCAATTGGATTGAGATCCGGTGATTGTGCATGCCAACTAAGCAAGGTAAAGGCTCTGTCATGCTCTTCGAACCATCTGCGGGCAATGCCAGCTATATGACAGGGAGCATTGTCCTGCTGGAGGTATCCCTCCCCAGCAGGGTACACCATTAACATAACAGGATGTGTGTGATCTGCGATAACACTTAAATACCCTTGGGCATTCATACGTTGTTCCACAGGAATCAAAGGACCCATACAATGCAAAGAAAACATCCCCCAAACCATAATATTGTCTCCACAAGCTTGAAGTGTTGTGGCAATGCAGTTGGGGTCCATGATTTCGTGCTGTTTTCTCCATATTCGCACCCTGCCATATGCATGGTGTAGTTGAAAACGCGATTCATCGGTCCACATGACCCTTTTCCAGTCATATACTGTCCAATCCTTGTGCTCCTTTGCGAACTGGAGACGTCTGCTCTTGTTCAAGACAGACAGTAGAGGCTTTCGATTAGGTTGTCGGCTTCCATAGCCTATACGGTGTAATGTGCGGCGAACAGATCGTTCAAATCCCTTTAAAGTTGCTCTTTGATTAAGATTCCCCACAATTTGACGTGCTGTTGCTCTTCTGTTGGACTGGACAACTCTGGCAAGTTTCCTTTCAGTTCGAGCATTCAGTAGCCTGTGACGACCACAAGCCTGACGTTGAGACCCGGTTTTCTGCTTGGTAGTCCACTTTCTGTAAACATTAATAACTGCTGCTCTCGAACACTTCACAAGTGCAGCCGTTTTGCTGATACTGGTTCCGACGCTTCGAGCGCCTACAATCATCCCGCATTAAAACTCAGTTAAATCACGTTTTTTTCCCATTTCTTCGCAAGCAACACAGTGCAATTGATGCTTACTTACCTGCATTCCCTTTTTATAGATATCTCACCCTCTAGCGGCAACAACGTGACGTTATGGCCGATATGCGTATGTGTCAAGTGGTCATAATAATTTGGCCAATCAGTGTATATATATGCTTCACCCCTCAATTAAAAGTACGTCCATATTCAGGTGTGTATTTTGTACATTTAAGATTTCTGTGAGAAACCGGTATGTCACAATTTTATCAGCTTTGTCTTATGTGATACTGTATGTTACCGTAATTGAGACACTCTTGCGGAACTGTAGAAGTAGCCGTATAAGTTTAGAAACAATAGAACCTGAACTCATCCTAAGCATAGAATCATAAATGTAATGTTCATTATTTTTTGTTCTATTTTAAATTCATTTCACTAATAACGAATTTTTTTCTTCAATCTAATGATTATTAAGTCGGTCTTGTCTCGTTGAAAGCAATATAATTTTAGAAGAAACCATAAACATATGCAACAGTAGTGAGAAAATTACAAATACACACGTGCCTTACCCCGGACTCGAACCCAGAAAAACTCGTACCATAATATAGTGTGCAATCAACGGCATTATGTAGGTCGGATTCGAGCATCAAATTTAAATTTAAATTCTAATTTTTCAAAGAATAGGATTTACGAACCGAAAATATTGGCAGGGCCATTATTTTGAAAATAAGTGACTGAGCCACTTAAGTTCATAAGTATATATGGCGTACCATAGCGAATAATTTGGTGAAATTGATTGATTTGTCTTTGAGATATAACATAAAACATATACATTTTTTATGTTACGATTTCCAGTAATGGAGGGCAAAAAGTTACGCATTAGCACGTTTGATGATCGTATACTGCCAGTATAAAATTTAAAGCTAGAATCGATTACATAGTTTCGTACATATAGCACCCTCAAGCTAAAATGATTATGTAGCCACCTTACTGAATAAAAGTGTCACACTTAAAATACATGTAGCTATATGGCCTACCGCAATACTAGTTCTTCGCCAAATAAGTATGACTGGGTTGATTGTTTCCCAGGATATGACAAAAACTTAATTATTATTGGGGAGCAAACTTACAAAATGGCAGAGAAATGAGTATCTGTGCAGACAAATTTTATGGTTGTAATTGATACTACCATAATACAAAAATATGGTGGAATTTCTTTCGTCAATAAAAGTATATGAGCTAAAATATTTATATAGCCACCATTTTAAAAATAAGTTCCTGACCTACTGAAAAAATAGCAGTTTATGCAATTTGTTGCAGTGGAATTAGTTTGCCAAATTCGGTAGGAATCTGTTAATTGTTTCCCGAGATATAACATAAAAGCTGGATTTATTCATGTAGCATATCTTACAAAATGGCGGACAAAAGATGCTCGATGTTGACATAGTTGATAGTTGTAATATCTACTGTCAACATACAAAGTTAAGTTGGAATTGATTACATGTTTTCGACGATAACATTCTAAGCTAAAACGACTGTAATGCCACCATTTTGAATATAAGTTTCTGTCATACCTGAAACCTTAAATTTAACATATTCCCGGTACTACATGTTTGCCAAATTTGTCATGAATTTGTTCATTGTTTAACGAGATATGATAAAATAACTTTTATTTATTCATGTGGTGCTGTCTTATAAACTTGCTCACAAAAGTGGAGATAGTTTCGGAAAAAAAAATTTGGTCGAAATTGGTGAAACGATACATTAGCTATACGAAAAAAATATATGATATTTGTATGGCCGCCATTTTGAATATAGGTACATAATCAAGTTCAAATACGTTAATTTATCTGACCTGTCATACTATTACTTATGTGCCAAATTTGATGATAATTGCTTTGATAGTTATCGAGATTAATGTTAAATCTTTATGATTTTATTTGGTGCTATCTCCCAACATGGCTGACTAATTACAATATCAATTTTAAAATTCAATAATTACAGAATGCTCTACCAGCATAGAAACTTTGTTTTAAATCGGTTGAACGGTTCATGAGGAATGACATATCACACTAAATCATAAAATGGCCACTATTTTGGAAGTATGTGCGCGACGTGGTCGACAACTATAAAAGTCAGGTGTCCTGACTAAAGACTATATATGTAACTAGTTTGTTGAAATTCGGTTACGCACGGACACACACAGACACACACATATACACAAAAACACAGCCAGGAAACAGATCTCATAATCATTTCTTCCCTTCGGTAAGTAGGCCAAAACAGGATGTTAAATTTACTTCGATTCTACTACATATTCAATTATTTGAGTAATTAAAAAAATTCTAAACACAATAAAACACAATTCCTTACATAAAATTATAGATTTAGTACATTTTGTTGAATTAATAACAAAAAAAAATTATACTATCATATTTTAATTTTCCCGGTAATTAAAAAAAATCGAAAACAGATGACTGTATTAAAAATCGTATGTTTAATTCGTTTTTTATTTTGCAATAGATTTTACCAGAAATAAAAAAAAAATTCTGGAATACAATGATCTAAAATAACATCTTAAAAATAACCTAGTGATTAAATTAATTTTTGGAACCCTGGGATTATAAATTAGACGTTTAGAGGAATAAACTCTACTTTATAGTGGACTTGCTGATAAAAAAAAAATGTTTTTAATTTTATACAAATTTAACATTTTTAATTGAGCATACTCTAAGCTAATAGAAGAAATTGGCCATTGGTTTGCTGCAAGAATGGTATATGTATTATAATTAGCTATACTGCAAAATGGAAAAAAATTTGTAATAAGGTAATAAACACAGATTTGAGATTTGGTGTAACCTATGCATATAAAACAAATAAGGCCACCACTTTCCCGCCTGATCATAGAAGCATCCGAATTGAATGGTTCTGGCTTCGATTCGCAAAAATGAGAATTCTACATTTGTAAAGAGATGTCAGAAAAAAAAACGACAAATATAAAGGAGAAAATAGAAAATGTTGTGGGTACACAAGGAAATTTTTATGGAAAACTAAATATTTTTGGAGAAATACAAGGCACTTTGTGGGGAAAACGAGAAATTTTGAGCTAATATGACCACCTGGCCAGAATGATAGATCAGAAGAATGCATGCGCGGAGAGTCACTGACCCAGCTGAGCAAGTCCTTTGGTCCCCAGCCAGTTGTCCTAGGGCCTACATTATCACACTACATTCAAGTAATTATTTAGATGGATTTTTAATGAGACTAATTTAGTAAAATAAGTTTTGAGACTCTCTTTAACGAGCTTTATTACACTGAAATCAGTGATATATTTTTATTTTGAATGTAACTCTTTCGTTTGCGTTTGGCACATTCTTCAAAATATTTGTGTGAAATATTAAAATTGTTTTAAAAAAAATTCATTCCAATGCCCAGAATATTAATTTAACGTAAACCCAGTTTGAAACAATTTCATATTAATGAAAAATATTTCAAATATATGAAAATATACAATGTTAACCATATCAGTCAAATATAATGAAAAGTGAAAGTAGAAGGAATATGGAAAGTTTGGAATAAAGTCGTGGTGCGTCGGAGCTCGAAGATCTTGAAGCTCTGTATTCCCGATCAGCCAGTGGCCAACTTGTCCACCATGTTATCGACATAATGACTTGATTCAACCCAAAAATAACTTCTGAAATTAATTATTTTACCCAAAAATCACATTTTCTACAAACAAATTTCAAAAAATGGAATAATATGACGATCGAGTCCTCAAATGACAAGGCAGATTCGAAGCTCCTCGATGCGAGAGCCTAGCAGTCCCCAAATCAGCCAAGCGTATTCGAGGCTCTAAGAGGAATGAGCACCTTATTCCTCAGAGCAGTAAATTTGGATTCAAGGCTCCGAGTCAGGTCCAGCAGATCGGGTGGATCAGCTAACATTGCCCCCTCCCTGTGCCCAACCAACCGCGCCCGTATTCTTCACACCATGCTGATAACCTTGGATGATTTTCAATACAAAATATCACAAAATTCTCCATAAAATACAAAAAAAAATGTATAAACCTCCAAACATTTATTTCCGAACCTTCTAAAAAAATGTAAATTAAAACATAAAAAAATCTTAAAATTTAGAATTTTTGAGCACAGAAGGCGTGGGGCACAGGCGCCAGCAGCCTGATCGGCGAACATGTCGTGACATCACCCGGCCACCCATGACCTTCAATGCTCTTGAACCCAAAAAAAAACGTAAAATTCCACACAAATATAAAAAATTGTTTTAAGAATATCCAAAACAAAAAAAAATTTTAATGTTTAAATAATTTTGAAAATAAGATTTAAAGTCTTACATGAAAGAGGTCCGGAGCTCGTTGACATGTGGACATATCAGCGAATAAGCTCCAAACACGAAGATCAGCAGACGACTGACCCCACGGAAACACCCTCCAATTTTATTGGCTGATTATGTGTATTCGCTTGACACCTCTTCCACCCGCACTCCGATAAGACTACTCCCCTCATCAAACTCCAATAAATTTAGCTTGTTCTCTATAAGTATTTTTTCTGTTACGCCTTACGCCACCAATATATATTCAATTTACTATCTAGTCGAATCCCCATCCTCTGAACTACCCTCTACAGTGAATCATGGGTTTATGTCACACCTCCTTATTACAAAAATTCGATCAGCTCTCCGCCCCCTTAATCAATTCCCTAAATGTTCACACTACAGCTCAACCACCAACACTACCACTAGGCGGACTGGTTCTTTCATTATGGTATCACATTGCTCGCTCGTGAGTGAATGTTAGACACATGATACCTCGTACTATGCAAATAATTAATATAGCCAATGTAGCGCCGCATTAGAGTGCTTCGTCTGATACGAGAGGTGATAGATCAGACTCTCTTCTCTGGAGTTTTCAGCAATCAGTCTGGTTTGTTATTATTTTTGTCTTAATTTCGTCCATCAATTTGTGCATGGTTTTACCTTGAGTGCTTGAAATTAAATTACAAATACATTTCCCTGGTAAAGTAAAAACTCTGCAAAAAATTTCAAAAACCAGGTGGAACCGCGAGTCATTGGATTGAAGATAAAAATATGAAGTGTTAGTTTAATATCATGCTTACGACCAACATTCCGATTTGATATGTGGTGGTACCATCGTTGACTCCTGCTGGACTGCCTATGTTTTAGTCTATAATATTCGCAAACTATTTGGTTAAAACCATTGAGTTTATATTTAGGAGTGCTACTAGGGTGATAAACAGTCTTAGATTTCCTGCTCTTCTTGGACATCAATATTTCTATTAACCTTAATACTTCGCCACCCTAACCAATTCTCACGAATCCTCTGCAATCCTCCTCCGCAATCCTCACCAATCCTCAACAATTTTCCTCCACAATCTCTGCAATCCTCTGATGTCCTCCTCACTTAACTTCAGCAAATTTCCTCCGCAATACTCAGCAACATTCTGTAATCCTCAGCAATCCTCAGTAATCCTCGCCAGTCTGCACCAATCCTCGTCCGAAATCCTCCGCAATCCTCATCAATCCTCAGTAATCCTCTTCAATCCTACTCCTCACCTATCCTCACCAATTCTCCTCAGCAAACCATCTCCTCCCCATTTATCACCGATTTCCCTCCACAATCCTCTGGAGTCCTTACCAGTCCTCAGTAATCCTCCTCACCAATCCTCAGCTATCCTCTTCTGATATTCTCCTCCTCTGCAACTGTCGTAAGAAATCCTCAGTAATCCTCACCAATCCTCACCAATCATCAGCAATTTTCACCAATACTCACAAATATTTAACAATCCTTATTAATACTAATCACAAAAACTCTGCAATCCTTACCAATTTCACTAATCCTTCTATCAATCCCAATTCCTCAATCGATCTTAGATTAATTTTTCAGTTTGTCGTATGTTCCCACCAATCCATATATCAATTACATTAATTCGCCAACTATCTCGAAATTTGTACATGCCGACATAATTAATGTTTTGTGTGCAGTCCACTAGCCACTACCTCTTTCCGCTTTGATGATTTCAGGACTTTTATGCTTTCGTATCGAGGAGCCTGGAATCTGCATTGCCTATTTAAGAACTCAAAAAAACTTTTTTCATTTTTTTCAAGTTTTTTTAGTGAAAAAAGTAATTTTTTATAAAATTATTAATTTCTGAAGTGACTTTGGTATGAAACATGTTAAATTGTAGATAAAAAAACAGACAATATGGCAAGCGGCTGACCAGAATGACAGAGCATGAACACCATCATTCTTCGACACCTTACGCCCTTATTTCCAACTTTCCATTTTCTCTCTACTAGTAATAATGTTCGAATGTAATAAAGGAAAACATTAGCGAGAAGTAAGGATATGATTTCATGAATTACTCTACAGCACTTATTATTTTGTTGTACATCCGGATTTGTTGCCATTTATTTCATAAACTGAATTTCAATCAATTCTTTAATTTAAGATGTCATACATTTAACACCTTCAGAAATACAATACAAATAATTTTGGGGCATTTCTGTGGTTTTCTTTAATGTGCAGTTATAATTATTATATAAGAAATATCAGTCTATGCATTTTATGAAAAACTCTCTGTGTACTTTTAAAAATGTAATTTATGCTACCATAAAAATAGTTCTTAAACGTCGATCCCATAAAATCGTTGAACATTAAGATCCATGATCAAAGGTATTCATACACCTTAACAAAGCACATTTATTTTGAAAATATACATTTTCATCTGTTGTATACAGCTGTAATGATATCGGCACTATTGCTCGTTGGTCCGGCAGAAATAACTTTAAATTTATGCTGCACAGAGAAATCAAAACCCTTTATTGAATAAAAATAAGTTGATTTGGCGCAAAAAAATTTATTGTTTGTGTAGGGGTGGATAAATATTTTAATATTTAAATCAAAACATAGGTTTTTTCTTATTTGTTTGCCCCAAACTGTAAAATTTGTTTGGTGCAACAAAATATTTGTGTCTCTCTGCATAAATTAAAAGTTCCTGTTATTACACAAGAAGTGAGACCATGACCTGGTTTCGAGCACGAACCATTTGCACTCTTTCATTAAGTCCTAGCAAAATCAGCTAAAGTAAAAACTGGAGAAATTGAATTGTTTTTAAATAAAATTTATTTCAAATAGAGGACAAAGTAAGTAAATAGACATTTCAATTTTTACAGCTTTACTATTACGATTCCTATTGAAGTTTTTTATTGGAATTTTTACGTAATTAATAAGCATCAATAAATGTAATAACAAACACTGTTACTATCCCAAGTTTCACGAACATTTCAAACAAACTCTCTAGCTGTATATTTTAACGAATACATGTAAGTGATTGGCCAAGCCAATATATGCAGTTTATTCAAATAAATATTACGTTCGGAGTCTAATTTTTGTTGGCCCAACAAAGAGGTTTTGTTTGTTTAAGTGTGTAATTGGTTATATGAACCAAACATATTTAGTTGCATGTTAAGTTTTGTTTACTCAACAAATTATTTTGTTGGGGCTAGCATATATATGAACATGTGTTAGTCATATACAAACAAGAATTTTGTTGGCTATAAAAAAGTTTTTTTCTCAGTGTGTCGGTGCTCAATGCACTTTATTGCTTTCCAGAGAATAATCAATGAATTCAGTTAATGTACTAGCCGCCATAAAATAGTGGCAGCATCCATAGAACTTGATACCGAGTGAATGTGTTAATTAAATTATCAGTTAAAAATCGCTAGGTCTGCAAAGTGCATTTTGCCTACTTTCAACAGAAGCAACCACTTTAATCGTCAAGTAGTCTGTTATATCACCTGAAAACGGACCTCTTCATTGCCAATATTTGAAAACACAGAAACAATGGAAATGTAATGGCAAAGTTATAAGGCGTCTGAATGTTGGATCGTGTTNTGCCAATATTTGAAAACACAGAAACAATGGAAATGTAATGGCAAAGTTATAAGGCGTCTGAATGTTGGATCGTGTTTTGTTTGGTCCGAAGAAATGTAAAAGTTTATCGGAGTATTCAGAAAAACTACAATGTCAACCTTTAAAATTGCAACACAAAGAAGAACGAATATCTTTCCTACACAGGCTACATAATAACTCTTGCAGAGTGGTCCGAAGTGTAGAACATAGGGCTACCTCATGTGCGGCAGTAACAGGTTCTACAAGACGCATCATTGTGAGGAAGCTACTTAAAACTTCCGTATGTGGTATTGCCGCCCATGCTGCTTCGATGTGTGGCCAAAGTTATTCCGTTATCACCACGGATGTCCCGTGGCAGCTAGATGTCTTCAGATTGTGGATCACGTGTTTTTGATGAACAAGAGATCCGGTGAAAGGGAAGGCCAGGGAAGTATTTTGACATGGTTGTCATCCAGGAACCATTGGACGAAATGTGCCATATGCAGTCACGCACTGTCCTATTCATACAGGATCCCAGAATGGCATTGAAGATAGGGGACAATAAAGGTCTCGAAAACCTCCACGATATAATTGCTGTTCAGCATACCAGCGGTGCGCACTAGGCATGAGCACAACTGGAATCCGATGGCACCCCACACTGTAACTCCAGATACTGGGCCGGTATGACTGTGCATAATGGAGGACTCGGTCAGGTGTGCACCATGCTTCCTCCAGACATAGGTGTGATCATCGTGGTGCTGCAAGCAGAAGCGGGATTCATCGGAGAAAACGACGACATGCCAATCGTCTTTCAAGGCTCGACGTTCCACGCACCATGTGGCCGTAGGTGCTTGTGATGGGCAGTCTGTGGCAGCCGCAGTAATGCGAGACTGGAAAGGATTCCCTGATGCTGCACAATCCGATGCAACATGCGTGAGGACACAGATTAATGTGCCACCTGCCGGAACTTCAGTGCAGGGATGTTAGATGTCGCTGTTACAGTCCACAATCTTTACGCGCACCAGATGTTTGTTCTCGCGCTCATTGATGAGATAGGGCCGTTAGATTCCTGCAAGTCACTCAGCGCATCCCTCCTCGACACACTGATCCCATATTCGCTTCTCTGTNTCATTGATGAGATAGGGCCGTTAGATTCCTGCAAGTCACTCAGCGCATCCCTCCTCGACACACTGATCCCATATTCGCTTCTCTGTGACTACATTTCTTCCAATGCGAGAACCAATTTCATGGTAGGATAATCTACAATTCTGTTAGGCCATGATAATCCCATGGTAAAACGTGGGAAACTTGTTCCTATAGTTGTGTTCTTCGTTGCGGTGTTCTCAATGCGTATGTGCTTCCAAACGGCTGGGAAATACAATGCCACCGCCTCTCAGTAGCTCCCCAACCTCCATTAATATACAGCTTATATGAGTCGACATTTGTGCACATGCTGCACCACTCGACATCATCATACCACTCTGCTTTATGAATTCCCCAATGTGTGTTCCTTAAGGTGCATCCTTCTTGATGTTGCAATTTTAATTGCCGGCAGTGTAGATTGTCTTCATCTAAACGAGATACATTTAATCTATAGTCCATCCCAAATTACAAGGTGTTTCAATCCTTTGGCGCTGGCCCTGAATATTCGATGTCCAGGTTAAATATTCTGGAACAAAATTAAATTTTATCATCAGATCTAAATTATATAACGGGCCAGCCACCCTATAGGGCAAATAAGGTCCATTCCTGGTCTTGTAGCGTGGCTGGCTGACTCGTTCGAGCAAGTTGAGTTGAGAAATAGTGAGGGTGCTTAACAGTTAATTTGTATAATTAGTGAAGGTATGTGAAGTGAAGATATTTGGGCGTCTCACAACAGCGAGGTTTTGAGAGCCGACTTTGTAGAAGTAGACGATGGATTAAGATAGAGGGTGAAAGCAAGGCCATGGGAAACGAGTACTATGAGAGAGCCCGGCGGCAAACCTTTTGATTAAGTAGTAAGATTTTACGACTCTGTTGTCTATCTCGGGAAATTTATTTGCAAAACTAAGCTGATATAAAAGTTGTACATGTGAAATGTATCGCATAGTTGGAAGCTACCTTTTACGAACCCTGTAGTCATGTAAACGACATTAAATGGTGGTTAGCGCTGGACAAAAGGCATGTGTGTTTGAGATAGTTTAGTATGAAAAGATAGAGTAAGGTAATTTAATTAACCCAAAGTACTGTAACTGAATAAGGAACAGTACAGGGAAGTAAAATTTGAGGTTAACAAGCATTGGATTGGAGAGAATATTGGACAACTTTGCATCAAGGATGCTAAATTAAGCCATATGGTAATTTTTACATTAAGTAATATCGACATTAAATAAGTAAAGCATTTGTGTGATCATATACATTTTTTAATTTATTGGTATCTTGTTTGTATTTATCATAAAGACAGTGCACAGATTTATAGAGAAATTTAAGTAACGGGCAATGTAAGTCACCATATGGAACTAGAAAGAGCACGCACAGTTAGTAGCAGTGTGAACCGGCTGAGATAGTAGAGAAATGTGTTGAGAGAGAGAAAGAGAGAGAGAAAGAGAGAGCATGGAATACATTTTTGCTATAAAGCAGTTGTGAAAGAAAATAGCCATATAGTTTTCACAGGCTACAACAANTAAGTAAAGCATTTGTGTGATCATATACATTTTTTAATTTATTGGTATCTTGTTTGTATTTATCATAAAGACAGTGTACAGATTTATAGAGAAATTTAAGTAACGGGCAATGTAAGTCACCATATGGAACTAGAAAGAGCACGCACAGTTAGTAGCAGTGTGAACCGGCTGAGATAGTAGAGAAATGTGTTGAGAGAGAGAAAGAGAGAGAGAAAGACAGAGCATGGAATACATTTTTGCTATAAAGCAGTTGTGAAAGAAAATAGCCATATAGTTTTCACAGGCTACAACAANCAGAGCATGGAATACATTTTTGCTATAAAGCAGTTGTGAAAGAAAATAGCCATATAGTTTTCACAGGCTACAACAAAATGGCGTTGAGCTGGTGAGACACCAGTCACAATGTAAATTGATTGACCAAGTAGCATGGTTAAGGAGAGCTGCTAGAACTGCTAAGAGATGACAATAACAACAGAAGCCATATTTTAAATTAAATAAATAAGAGTATATTAAAAATATTATCAGCTAGAAAATGTATTTTTTAAGGGTTGTTTGAAAGTTAGTGGTATTAAGTAACAAAATAAAATTTTTCATCAGTTACTCAGTCTTAAGATTTTAGTACAATAATTTCTGAACGATAGAAAGGTGCATGTCAGCACAATAATGTTTATCAAAAAGATATAGAATTAAAGAGATGTTTTAAACAATATATGTTGGTCGTCATTTCTTTCGCTAAGTAAACTATCACGTTCGAAATTTTAATTTAAGAACGGTTTGGTTGGATTTAAATTAACTAAATTATTTTCTCTCTCTGCTACGCGTTAAGTCCATTCCAGATTGAAAGATTTGGAGAAAACCCTTCCAGAAAAGAGAATGGTACAGAAAATGCAGTATTATTTATGTGTCATACCAAAGAGAAAGGGGTAAGTAAACATGTTCTGGCTGTGTTGCGTATACATAGTAGTGGGGTTTTCATAGAGGCTGGAATAAGCAGGAAGAGACCTTGCGAATACAGGACAAGTATAAGCCAACTTATTCAGAGCCAAGAGATTGGATATGCTTCAATGAATCCGTGCAGTAGTGTATCCTGTGTGCTGCCTTAGGACCCAGTATCAGAGGTACAGTATATAATACATCTAGGCTTAGGCACAAGTGAGCTATGGGGATGAGTGTGTCAAAAAGGTAAACATTTAAAGAGTACGAAACCGAACCCAGGGCGTTAGAGTGCATCCGTAAGAGGGGCGTTTCCGTGGCACACCAAGCCGAGAGCACTTCGGTTCGATTCCAGTTGAGATTTTCAGCAGAAGAGAAATAANGGGCGTTTCCGTGGCACACCAAGCCGAGAGCACTTCGGTTCGATTCCAGTTGAGATTTTCAGCAGAAGAGAAATAATAAAATTTTGGGAGGAGTATTAATAAAGTCTTTTGTGGTTACCATGAAAAGTGGGTGGGGTAAGTGGGGGTAGAAANGAAAATTTTGGGAGGAGTATTAATAAAGTCTTTTGTGGTTACCATGAAAAGTGGGTGGGGTAAGTGGGGGTAGAAATGCGTTTTGAAAACAACTTAGGGAACAAAGAAATTTTTTAATTAAATTTCTACATAGCCTGTGATAGCATTGAGGTATGTTAAGCACGTGTTTAGCTAGTAAGCTAGTCTTTAACTCGCTTGATTCTTTGATATAGCAAAAGTCCCGTTCCAACTGCAAGCTGTAAAAGCGTAAGGAACCCTTGATGACATGACTGTACTGCCGTGAGAAATTTTGGTGTACAGTATACAAAGTAGACACACACGGAAGACCAGCTGTCACCCAAGTTTCCTGTAAGCAAAGAGCTTGTGTTGGACTTAGCATCTGGGGACCTGAGTGCGAACCTTAGGAGAGTGATCTTCGGGACACTTTACAACACGTGGGGAAGAGCAGGAATAAATTAAAGAAAAGAGAAGACAAAGCGAAGATTTGATTTAAGTAAACTAATCATCGCACTTTTTGCTTGGCTAGAGAATTGGTGTACTGAGTTAGGAGAATTCTCTGTGTGGGAAAATTCAAGTTGTTCCGTTCGCCAAGTAGGTGTGTATATTGTTACAGGACCCAGGATTGTATACGCTGTTAACAAAAGTGCTAAGAGGGCAAAGGCGACCGGAATGGCTCCTGGCTGTATGTGTGTGCCGTCGGCGACGTGCTGTGGTGGAAGTAATTTCGTCAGTGCCTCGACGAAAATATGACTTGTGAACTTCTTTTGTTTCCAGCATCAGTCTTAATGCTTAGTATGTTTCAGACAGTGGAGAGATTTGGGTGGATCTTAATATCGAATGCAAAGACGGGGAAACGGGAGATCCCCGAGAAAACCCGCAGACCAGCGGCATCGTCCAGTACGATTCCCACACGACCTCGCCGGAACTGCTGTGTGTTGTTTTCGTCGTGATGCATGTACGTATGGTACTTTAAGTGGTGACGCTATCATTTTAATGGTGGGAAGTGTTCAATGGAGGATGTTATCATAAATTCGCTAGTGGCCAGGTAGTATATTTTAAGATAAAGCAGTCTGAAAAAAAAAACATTTCTTCAATGTAGTGGGCCTCCAAAATATTATTTACAGCATGCGCAATATCGTGAAAGTACCATTCAATCCTCGTTTAAGGTATTGTTGTTCTTTTCGTAGGTAAACATAGTGGGGGCTTGTTCAACAGTTTAGTCAAAAAAAGTGTTTTCTTCAGACAAGCTGCAACATAGTTATTTCTGTAGCATTATCAATGTATTAATTTACAAATGTTGATAACAGCCAGCTGGTTTGCCTAGGTGGGAGACTAGTAGTCTGACCACTACACCACCACCACCCCTTTTGTTTCAAAGATGATTATAGAGAAGTTAGGAATGTATTTTGTTAAACTTAATTAGAAACAATGTAAAAAGGAAGTGTATGAATCTGTGTATTCACGCGGTTGTCTGATCAAGGGGCTACGCTATTGGCCAGCTTTTAAGATTCGTAACCCGTGGTAGCGAAGTTTCTGGTTCATCCAAGGATTAAGGATGGAGCGTAAAGGAGCTGTCAAAGGGCATTGCTATGATTGCAGAAACTCCTATCCCGGCAAGAGCCATGTGACTATATAAAGTAGTGTATAGGTGTGTTTGGTAGTGATGTGTTGCTGGGACACGGGTTTAAGTCCCCGTATTGCGACCGGACAGAAGGGTGGCTGAAGCAGAACCACGCCAAGGGGAAGTGTGTTTATGGGTTGAAACATGATTATCTCAAGAGAGAGATGACAGACCTAGACCATCCACTGCTAAGATTGAAGGTTTCACTATAGTCCAAAAGTAATTTATAAATTTAAAAAAAACACGCGTTGTTGCTAAATGTTGTGTTTATTTATACAAGTTTGGTGGCAACCTTGCATTATGAAATGTTATTTTGAGTTTTTCATGTTTGTCGAGAAGCGAAACAATGTCGTGATTATGGGTAATGGAAAAGGCGTTTTTTTTACAGTTTTCTCTTGAATATTGGACGCACACACAAAAGAATAAAATACAGAGTAGCTGCGGAGGCAGTTAAAGTATTAAAACTATTTCTCCCTCCGCCCTCTCTCGCTATAATATATATATTATATAGAGCAACATTTAAAAAAAAGTTAACTGATATTATCTACAGTAAAAATTTTTGTAATAGGAATTTATTCTAAGTTGGTTAACATGCGATAAAGTTTATTTTGTTAGATGTTAATGTACGTAATATATTCGTTGTTATGTGTAAGTGCAAAGACTTATGGTGTCATAAATTAATTTTTGTTTTGCAGAGAAAGTAGGCAGTTTAATAAAGTTTATTGTTATGCACTCCCTTTATTGATGTCTAAATAAACTATGTTCGTTTGATAAAAGTAATTTAATAATTCTCGTCACGTTAAATTTGCTATGTTAAGATGATAAAATAAAAATTAGGTATTTTCTGTTTTACTCTATTGGTTGGTCGTAATTCATGAACGGTCTATATGTGTTATCTATTGTAAAGTTTTCATAATTTTCATGTAAAAAACATTTATTTTTGTTTTGTAAGGCTGAGGACGTGCCACAAATAGGATAGCTTACCTGGATATCATCATTTGTGTAAGTTATTTGTGACGAACTTATGTTATGTTATTGTTTGGGTTAGCTATGTAAATCTCGTTTAGGTATTATCTCAGGTGTATAGTATCAACTCCCCCTCCTCTCCCCCCTGGGATCATGCGAGGACTAGTGCTGAACGAAGGGGGTTTTGCTATTTGCTGGGTGTCGCTACTGCAATTGGTTACGCAAGAAACACTGTTAGTTGTATAACTGAAGTCCTTCCAGGTTGAGGGTGAAAATAAGAGCCACTGGCCCCTTTATCACTGGTTGGAGTGTGCCGCGGACACGGGAGGCAACAAACTGGGTGAATGTGCCACCCACTCCCTTGCTCCTGCCAAGGTCAGCACTGTAGAATGGAGCCCACTACGTCGCTGTCTAAGTGTTGACGGAGGGACGAAGTCATGACCTTGAGGTACTCCTCCCTCCGCAGAGATGCGGTATATGAGTGTACAGTGAGGTGACTGAAGACGTGGAGATGCTGAGCCTGAGATGACGGAGCTGAAGCCCATATGATTCAGTTGGGAGGTGACAACTGCTGACTAATGGGCCATCTGTCATATACAAGTTCCTTCCTTCTCCCGCTCGGTTTTTTTAGGCCGTCAAAAACCTACCCCTAAGTCCGGTCTGTTTGCCAAGGGTGGGCATTTTCACCATTAACTATACATATTAGAAGTGATTGTTAAAGACGATTAAATGTTTTCATAGGGTTAATGTAAGGATTGTATTCAGACACAAAGTGACATAAATTTTTTATATCTGATTTTGCGACAAAGAACTTAGAGATTATTGGATAATAATTTTAACATGTAACAACAGAAATTGAATTAAAAGCTGGATTCATTTCAGATTCATACATATAAAAAAAAAAAATATGATTTACATTTCCTGTTGTTTCGCGGCCACCCTGACACACGCTGATCCACACCGTGTAAATGTACATATACACAAAAGTGTTAAGGTTAGGACTGCTCGTAAGTACGTGAGCATTTGTGCTCGGCAGATAATGTCGCGGTTGAAAATTTTCTATAAATATCAGGCGTGTATTTTAAGAAAATTGTTCCGCATGCCAAGTGGGACAGGGAAGTGTATCTATTTACACAAACACGGTTGGTACGTGCAGGACGAAATGCTGACCGTTATCCACCCAGGTTTCCCGATTACACACGGAAATTGGGCCTTGTGTAGTGAATGTTTTGCAATGTTACTCCGCCTCCCGTTTGCGGAAATGTTTCGGATTACAGCGTCGGCTAAGCTAGGAGTTGATAAAAATATATTCTACTGAGCCTGTCGGCGTGTACGCAGCATTTAAATACTAGTGTTTCTTGGTCAGCCGGCTAGTTACATAGTTGCAGCCAGAGATGATAGATCAAGGACTCCGGGAGAACGATTTCTCCACGTTCTGGCAAGTACACCCATCCCGCCGGGACATGACGTCTACAAATGAAACATTTTGAGGTTGGTTCATTCCAGTTTGAGTTAGGCGTGTGCTTATTTACGATAGATTATTGATGTAGTAGGCATAATACCTGGCAGATGTAGAATATCAATTCAGGAAAATAATAACATGAACAATGTAGTTTTCAGTTTAGCTCCAATCAATTATGTTGCTAATATGTTGGCGCAAGCCATATTTAACTTAGAAACTCAGCTGTCACAACACACGGCATACCCTACCCTACCCCTCTTCTGCTGGAGCACATGAGACACGTGCCAGTCATTAACGCCTGCAGCGAAGCCAGAACTGCCCAAGGGAAGCAGTTACACATGTCTAGGTTGAGGCGTGGCTCCCCTCCACTCCACCCACACCCCCAGAAAAATCACGTGAAACTTGTACACGGCAAAGAAAGTACGAGATAGTCTGGCGATTTCCGCCCACGAGAGAATTAAAGCACGTGCTGAAGGGTGATACGCTCCGAGAAAAGGCTGACAAACTTGGCAGTTTGCACCACGAGCCCACCCTTCACTCCTAGCAAAACGCTGAACATTAACATGAGCCACAGAAAAAGCTGACAGGGGTTATCAGTGGAACCACAGGTCACCCCCTTCCCCCTCCAACAGCAAGAGCTTTGGCACATGGAGGATGTGGTCATTGTTCGGCACCTCCCACCTCCCCTTCTCCTAACCTGGGGAGGCACGTGTAAGGTTCTAAGGGGGGATGGAAATAGTTTAAAAGCCAGTTTGTGAGACAAGGGGGGATCAGTTACGTGAGATCAGTCGCGCAGTCAGTGAGAATCGTGCGCCGNGTCATGTCAGTCAGTGCTATCCCCCGCCGGAAGGCATCGGGTGGGGGCCCGCCGAAGTCCACATCAGAATAGTCAGTTCAACCAGTGCATCAGTGCATCAGTCAGGTGAGTGATATCGCACACCGAGTACGGGGTTTCGGGCCCCAGCAGAGTCAACCAGAGACAGTATTAAGGGGTCAGTCATATCGGGGCAGACTACCAGTAGTCTCCCGTGCCGCTAAGTGCTGGACCAGAGTAGTCGGTTCAGTCAGAACAGTCGTACTGCCAAATCGGGATGCGAAATTCGAGACCGAACCAGGGAGACGATTGGTGGCCTCACGAGAGGCACCACCCAGCAAGGAAGTAGACGCCGCCGGATGGCGATGGAGCACCACGTCAGGACGCAGAAGGAGATACCAAGAACGGAAGGGGAGAGAACACGGAACAGCCAGTCCGAGAGCTTCAAAAAGGGCCACCCAACTCACCAGAACGCAAGTTATCGCTGGAGCAACTCCAAACACCAGAAAAAAGTTAAGCAACAATGTCATCACTCAGGGACATGCCCCCACGGCATCGGAAACGTTAGCCAGAGCACCGTAATCAGCCCTTCAGGCCCAGAACTCGCAGGGTCAGTAATATATGAGTTAATTCTCGGCACAAGGTGCCGAGAAAGTATGTGTAATTCCTGCAAAAGTGTTGGGAATGTGTGTATGAATTCCCGGTCAATTAAACCTGTAAAACCAAGACGTGATGACATTATTATTCACCCCATTAGACATTCAAGGCACCTTATAGTCTGTGCTTGGTAACATTAACTCATAACCTATGAACCATCCTGTATCACACAGGTGGGGAGTAGCGTCAATGTTAGGGATTAACCTGAACCCTCCCCGTACATAATTTAAGATTCGTTATTTGCGATGCGAATTACGTATTAAAGTGATTGAATTTAAGAGTTCTTAGATTTATTTCTGCTGAAAGCAAAAATTGTAAAATTTATTGGTTTGGTTTTTATATAATAACAATTTTCAATAGTAGAATTACTTGGTCACTGTCGAGTAAATGATCATTGCTGTCGTTATTTTTTTATATAATTTGTTTTTTTTAATTAATGTCCTTTTTTTTTATATTTAAACATTTGTGTTTGATCTACGTTTATCCCAGTACACACACAGCATACCGGAAAAAGTTATTTATTAATTTTCCAGCTTCATATCAGTATAATATAATGTAAACTTAATCCCATTGCACACATATAGAATGATTTAATTATCATTCTCTATTGTACCAATATTAAAGGAAAAATTGTTTAATAATTGATAATTTTGTTTATTTCTTCCTTTCATATGGCACATATTTTAGTAACCCAGATTTTTATGTTATTGGTTCTTCTGGATTTACGAAAAAATATAACAATTTTAATATAAACAAGAAGTTACTGATAACTTATGGTCCGGTCCTACTTTCCTCTACATGTGTGCAGTTAAATTTTAGTGTAATTATTAAAAGCTTAGATGGCAGGTAGGAGTTAACGTCTCCTTGACAGCAATGTCATTAGAGATGAAACCAGGACCATGTCCATGTGAAACAGTACCAATGCAATTAAAATACACGAGTGACTTACCAGGGATTTGATTTCAGAAAAAGTCGTAATATTAAGCTAGCGTGCAATTTACTGCATCACGGAGGTAAAATTTGGAACATCAACATCGGATGTAAATAATTCTATTATTTTGAATTATAGGGTCCACAAACCTTAAATATTTACACGACCGTCATTTTGAAAATAAGTATCTGAGCCACTTAATTTACATAAGTTTACATGGTAAATCATAATACTACTTGTTTGAAAAATTTGGTGGAAATCGGTTGATTGGTCTCCGATTTATGGCATAAAAACTCAATTTTTTTACAGGGATATCTTATAAAAACTGCCCAAAAAGAGTTTCTGTATAAAATGTTTCTAATAGATACTATCAGTATAAAATGTTTAATTGAATTTGGTTAAAACACATCTCAATATTGTTATGATCGCCATTTTGAAAACGCTTGTCAACCCCTATTTACATCATGTAACTTTACATGGCCTTCTGTAGTTGTGCAAAATTTAAAATTGGTTTAATTGTCCCATAAATATTGCAAAATGTTCCATTTACTCACTTGATACTAGTTTGCAAAAAAGCCGGTAAAAGAGGATTTCTGTATGCATAAATTATTCTTCTAATTAACACTGTTTGCATTCAAAATTCGGTTTAATTTTATAAAAACATTTAATGCATATAAAAAATTAAACTTTACTCTTTATATAAACCCTTTTAACATACCTGCCGAACATTACACATGATATTTTACATACACTACTCTAGCAGCACTTCGTGAAATTTTTGTATCAATCGGTTGATAGGTCCTCGAGATATGGCATAAAACCTCCATTGTTCATGTAACGATCTCCATAAGTGAAGAACAAGAGGTTTATATATAATCACGTTCAATGATTGTCATAGATAAAATATACAAAGTTAAATTCACCTATGAATCATTGTATAGGCGCTATTCGGAAAATAAGAGGCTAACATGATTTAAACACATAAATTAATATGGCGTACCACAGTACAACGTCTTCGCCAAATTGGGAGTTTTTTTCTGGAGATATGACATAAAAATCTTATTTATTGGTGTGGTACTATCTTACAAAATGGAGGACAAAAGAGACGCAGTGTACACATTTGCTGTTTGTAATGTATACTCTCAGCATTGAAAGTTAAATATTAATTGATTAAATCGTTTCGAAGATACAGAATACTAAGATGAAATAGCTAGATGGCCACCGTTATGAAAATAAGTGTCTGGCACACTTGAAACATATTTGTACATATCAACTGCCGCAGTACTACCGGATTGACAAATTTGGTAGCAATCTGTCAACTGTTCCCCGAGATATTACACAAAAACATGATTAATTCATTTACCACTATCTCACAAATAAGGGACAAAAGTGGCTCTTGTTCTGCTTATAAGATGCTTGTAGTACATAATGTCAGTATACAAAGTTTGGTGTAAAGTGGTCAAACAGTATGGTTTTTATACTTAGTAAGCATAAAATTTTTGTATGGCCACCATTTAGAAAATAAGTGCCTAATTATATTCACTTACTTACTTTTACCTGTCCTATCATAATATAAACTACGTGCCAAAATTGGCAAGAATTGGTTCAGTAATTTCGAGATATAAAAAAAAGCCTTTTTTTATGTGGCACTTTCTTCCAAAATGGCTAACCAATTACAATATTCACATCTGAATTTTGTTCCTTCATTTTGCGCTCTCAGCATACAAAATTTGGTTTTAATAATTTGAATGGTTTCCGAGATATTACATATCACCCTAAATATTAAAATTGACAACATTTTGAAAATAACTACCCGGAGTGTCGAAAACTTTGATAGTAAGGTGTCATGACTTAGTAAAAATATGTGTGCTGAGTTTGGTGAAATTAGGTTTAGGTATTTAGAAATTGAAAGGGGACACATACATACACACATAAGAACAGACAGGAAAGTAATCTTATAAGCCTTTTTTTCCTTCGGAAAGTACGCTAAAAGAATACAAAAGTTATTGATAAAATGGAGCCTACTTTCCTCAACATGGACAAATATTTTAATGAAGTTTTTATAACGTTACATAGTAGGTTGGTCTTAACATCTCGTTGATAGAGTTATCATTAGAGATGGAACCAGAAACAAGTTCAATACTAGTGAGAAAATTACAAATACACATGTGCCTTACCTGGGACCGGAACACAAAACGCCTTGTATCGTTAGCTGGCGTGCAGCTTACTTCGTTAACGAGGTAGGATTCAAAGCATCAACTTCGGTTGTAATTAGTCTAAAGTTTCGGCAGACTTGGTTTAGCAATTTAAATTATCTGCAGGGGCATCATTTAGAAAGCAAGTGTTTCAACCACTTACGTCATGTAAGTTTAAATGGCCTACAGTAGCACTAGTTGTGAGCAGAATTGGATGGAAATATGCTAATTGATTGGGGTATGGCATGAAAGCTTTAGTTTCTCATTTGCCGCAATCGTAAATAATAGCCTAAAACAGGAACTCTGTAGTCATATATGATGCATCTAATAGACAATGTCAATATGAAAAGTTTTGTTGATAATTGCCAAATTATTTAATATACATTAAATTGTCAAAATATTTTTTATTGCTCCATTTCGAAAAAAACTTCTGACACACTTAAATTATGTAAATATTCATGGTCCACTGTAGTACTACTTGAGTGCAAAATTTGGTGAGCATTAGATGACTGGTTCCCGAGATATAGCATAACTGTTGCATTTTATCACCTAGAAATATTTAACAAAACATTGGAAAAAGTCGATCTCTATAAGCACATTTGATGCGTCTAATAGCTATTCTCAGCATACTAAGTTTAATTGAAAGTGGCTTAACTTTTTAATAGATATGACAATATTCTCTCAATTATTTATATGACTGCATATAAAGCCTGGCACAATTAAAGCATGGCTTACTGTAGAACTACTTATGTACAAAGATCATTAGGAATCGGTTTGTTGATCCCACATTTATGACATAAAATCTCCAGTTTCTCAGGTGGTGCTATTTTCATTAATGTATTTAGCCCAGTCTATGATTGTCATATATACTGCCACATATTTAATTAGGTTGAAGTTATTTGGCACATATGGCTTACTAAACTGAAACTTTTATGTGCTTTTTTTAATGTTACTTCCTCCTTAAATTCATAAAAAATTTAGTTGGACTACAAAAGTATAACCTATAGACTGAGTTTGGTGGGTGTTAGTCAATCACTTCCAGAGATAGGACACAAAAAATTATCTTTCAAGTAGTACTATTTTACAAAATGGCTGACAAATTAGTTTAAATAAAAGCTTTTTCGATGCTTGATAGACACAGACAGCTTACAATGTTAGTTGAAATTGGTTATATTGTTTCGTAGATACAGGCTAGTAATCATTAATGTTTATGTGGCCGTCGCTTCGAAAATAATAGTCTGGCGCACTAAAACATGCCACTTTACTTAACGTAATGTAGTATTACTTAAGAGTAGATGGAAATGACTGATTCCACGCCACCTGGCTAGAAACGGGGATCAGGGAGCCATTGGTTATGTAAGACAGCATCTCGGTTCTAAAAAAATGCCATTTGTACGTGTTTTTCGCTCGAAATAGGGTGTTTTTCCCCCAAAAAAATGCCTGGTTTTGCCAAAAATACACCGTTTTCACCTAAAAATGTCTCGAATTCCGCTAAAAAATGCCATGGTTTGTTCTCGTCAAACACGCAGCGTCAAGCCCCTCCCTAAAGAAACGCCCTGGAAGGTCACCATAACTAGTTCCCAGATTCCTCACACAAGCGCTAGCGCATGGCGCCGAACACGATAGTTTCCAGATCGCGCACCCATGCATCCTAGCGCTAGCGCTCGGCGTCGAACGCGGGGGGAGCCTACGAAGACGGTAAAAAAATTGTTTAGTAAAAATTTTTTTTTTAATTCGATTGAAATGTTTTTTGTAAAGCATACAGAGAGTCAACGCCTAGGCATGACATAGCCTCGGGCTGTGGGACTTCACGCTCTTGCATTCCATTGCAA
This sequence comes from Clitarchus hookeri, assembly GCA_002778355.1. Classification (NCBI taxonomy): domain Eukaryota; kingdom Metazoa; phylum Arthropoda; class Insecta; order Phasmatodea; family Phasmatidae; genus Clitarchus; species Clitarchus hookeri. The sequence continues at coordinate 339,686 of NQII01001434.1, read as the reverse complement.
GGGGATGGTGCCGTGGTGATGCCATGGGTAGAGCACAGCTTCATGCTCCCGTATTCACACCAGTAAGGACATAGCTTCGGAACTTCACGATCATGCATTCCATTGGAAGGGTGCCGCAGTGATGCAATGGGTAGAGCGCAACTTCATGCTCTCGCATTCACACACCTACGGGACTTCACGCTCTTGCATTCCATAGCAAGGGGATGGTGCTGCAGCGATGCAATGGGTAGAGCGCAACTTCATGCTCCTGCATTCACAGCAGCAAGGACATAGCTTCGGAACTTCACGATCATGCATTCTATTGGAAGGGTGCTGCAGTGATGCAATAGGTAGAGCGCAACTTCATGCTCTCACATTCACACACCTACAGGTCTTCATGCTCTTGCATTCCATAGCAAGGGGACGGTGCTGCAGTGATGCAATGGGTAGTGCACAACTTCATGCTCTCGCATCCACACACCTACGGGACTTCACGCTCTTGCATTCCATTGCAAGGGGATGGTGCCGTGGTGATGCCATGGGTAGAGCACAGCTTCATGCTCCCGCATTCACACCAGTAAGGACATAGCTTCGGAACTTCACGATCATGCATTCCATTGGAAGGGTGCCGCAGTGATGCAATGGGTAGAGCGCAACTTCACGCTCTCGCATTCACACACCTACGGGACTTCACGCTCTTGCATTCCATAGCAAGGGGACGGTGCCGCGGTGATGCAATGGGTAGAGCACAACTTCATGCTCCTGCATTCACAATGGAGGGGGCAGGCATGTCCCAAGAGAGATGCCTTACATAGCAAGTTAAATGTCACGCTCTAGAATTCCATTTAAATGGGGCCGCAGTAGCATAGTGGATAGAGTGANGCATACAGACGAATGCGAAGCGTATTGAGGTTGCTGCATGATGGTTTTAAATTAAAAATATTTTTATACAATACATTTTATTAAACCGACGGCGGCGGCTCCCAACAGAGACACCTGCCAGGACATAGCTTTGGAGGGCTACGGGACTTCACGCTCTCGCATTCCATAGCAAGGGTGCTGCAATGATGTAATGGGTTGAGCGCAACTCCAGTGGGTTACAACGCCGAAAATGAAAGACAACCCTCCTAAAGAAAACAAAGCGGACTAAGGAACGTACAAATAGATGACATGATAGGGAAATTACTACTGAAGAGAAGGTTACAAGTATGATGTTGCTTACGACGTTTCTAATGGAAGATCACAGCCTAAAAGTAAGCCAAGGAACAGGTGAGTGAAAATGAATAAAGTCAATACATTAGACATTCCGAAGGTGTTAGATACCTGCGCTTCTTGCAAACGTATAGAGAAAATTGTAACTTAAAAAATAATATCCCAAAATCAATTAACATGTAAGTCCTTCCTAGAAGATGAAATACTTCTCGCTCTTGCATGCTAGGCCAGGAGGGCTATATCAGAGTATTCCCAAATTAAATTATCGTTTAAGACCGTCCCACTAGATGATATACACCACACGCCTGCATTCCAAGCCAGGAGAGTTATCTCAGAGTCTCCCCCAACATATGTGCGAGGGTTATCTCAGACCATACACAATGATAAAGCATTAAAGGCAACGCACACTACTATGAAAACAATGTCGGGAACAGTCATGTCACTACTGTAACATATCATTTCCATATGCCTACAATGCGAAGAGACATATAAAGCAAAAATCTAAGCTATCGCTGTAATAAAGTGAGAACACCACAGCGCATAAAGGAACCTTACATGCTATGCGAAGCTGTCGTTCACTGAGGAAAGCCGAGACACGCAATACAAATTGACATGTGTATAGTATGTATATAAGCGAACATCACGTAAAATGAAGATCATTCCGTTGCCGAGCGATGTTGTGAAAAGCAGTCTTGTTTACAACAATATGAAGACAGAATCAATGGATGAAGACTCACCATCGCCAACATCGGCATCAACAGCAAGGTAAACTGAAGAGCCACTACACGCATTACGATATCATCTTAACAACTACATTGTACACCCTGCTATAATATGAGGACGAAACCAATAGCGGAAGATTTACTGTCTACAACCTGGCCAACAGCAAGGGGTCCTGTAGAGCCGATGCAAGCGATACGTCACCAAATGTAACTACTGTGGAAATACTTTTAACACAAGGTATAATTCATGTCGGCATGAAAGTTGCCATTGAATGTTCAGCCCGGCGTACAAAACATTCCACTGTGATACCTGTGATGCCATGTTTACCCGAAGTGATGGTGTGTATAGACTTAACAATACATGCAAAGGCTATGTTCGTCGTTCATGAGGAAGCGAGTGCAAGTAGTGTGGCAAGAAATTCAGGAAGTGTATCTGGATGAAATAACATGAAGATAGCAACTGTAAATTTGCTACCGTCTACCAGACCTACCCATGTGATAACTGCAGTGCAGTATATTCGAATAAGAGCCAATTGAGGGCTCACAGAAGATATTGTTCTTCTGCTAAATCAGTCAACATAAAGGTTTCGCTCGAATGAACACTATGTTGAGCATATATCAAATGTGATTATGTATTTGTATTATGTCAAGTCTGTAAGTAAAGGTTAAAGTATGTATATGATTTCGGTGTTATTCATTTATTTTAATCCTTCTCAATATTAAGTTGACCTCCACCTCTGAGAAAAACCAGATTTTGACAATGTCGAAAATATAATTAATTGTAAAAATATTAATATATTAATATAAACGATCACCATCAGTCCTACAACGCAAGGACGACAGCTCGAGTCATCACTAACACGGCTAGCTCTTAACAACCAAACCTAGAATGAAAAAATTAACGATGTTATACACTACCAGACTATTCTGGACAGTACAACCGACTAGCAAATAACTTCCTTACAAACCAACTGAAACGGTCCAATACATTTAGTGTACAACACTAGAAACAGAATGCGCCTGTTGTAATATGATGTGGAATATGTGAGACAGCTCAGATGGTTGGGTGACGACGCAAGCGCCGTGCAGGTCTTGTCAAGTGTAACGAATAACACTAGCCAACAGAGTGTTATGTAAGGCTCCAAAGGTCACACAGCTCCTGCTAGACGCATGAGAGCCTTCAGCCGACATGATTGAATTCCGACGTGCAGAACACTTACCTATGTGTAGAAACACAGATTGGAACCTAGTTCTCTGACTCAGAGGAATCTAACAACCTACTATCATGGAAGAACATTCATGCCGACATGATTTGTGATCCTTCTGTGAAGAGTGACGGGAAGTCTAGCTGCATAGTGTTGTAAAGACATTAATGACTCGGTTGAAAGACATATATATATGTAAGCATATACATAAATAAAATTAAGGATGGATAACTCACAACAAACTGAGATATGTTAAAAGCAAAAAAAAAATATGGACGAGTTCCTTAACTAACATGTTAAACTTTATTTAATCTGGTACAATAGAAAGAATTATCGGTCAATCGAGTACTTGTGCCTCTATAAAAGTAGGCTATCTTAGTCCATTGCAGAAACAAGACAGCAGCCAATCATAAAGTAACCGGCACTGTGTAGATAAGAACATAGAGATGAAACGGTGTGATGGTTCCTTTGATGTAGATGTACCCATTCGCTGATTGGCTGCAAACAGCTCCGGGAACAGACCGTACTGTATNAAACTATTAAGCGTGCGTCCAACGTGCTGATCTACGAAAAGAACACACACTTCAGACGAGAGCTGTTAAGTACTTTCAAAATATCACGTACGTTAGAAACATCAATTCAGAGTACTCCAAAACCGCTAAAAACGGCCTTTCCAAGGTGCTGTAGCTCAAAATGCACTAATCAGATACATACAAAACTATTATAGGGAGCTGCATTGAACCTTCCTAAAGACTTCCCACTAATAAAATAATACGGTCACCACTGAAAGTCCCATAGGTACACGCAGCACGACGAGAACACTGCACGTCAGTTGATAGCCTTGCGCTTATCGGCGATGGTGTACTTGATGCGCGTGGCAGTGTCGCCCTTATCGCTCCCGCGCTTCTTGGCCTAGACGTGGGAAAAAGTTCCATGTAGATGGAGGGCTTAAATGAGATACATTTAATACTCTCTGTTAAAGCGTTGTATGTTTCGGAAAGGTACAGTCTATCCCTCTTGTCAGTAATATAATAATAATACGTTTGTTTTATATATCTACTCGCCACCACGATGCAGACGAAACACTTATCCCAAATATATATATTAGAGGACCAATAGCAGGTGCCAGCAAGATGCTGTGTTGACCCTGAACGCACACACAGAGCACAATGGACGGCCGGCGCACGAGTGATCGTTGAGAAAGCTGCGAGGACTATACATATCCCTTCCGAAAAACCGAATTGGAATGGTAGAGCATGAGACATGTCTCCGGCAGGCTGCTAGGTAAAAGGTTGTTGGAAGGAATATGAGAAAACCAAAGTGGAATGACTGTTGTACTGAGCAGGATGGTCTTGTCTAGCACTATTTAACGTCTCATAGAGTATCTCATCACAATATTAAAAGAAAGAACATATGATATGTTCAGCCAATGGCCATCTTGGATGGTGTCATATATTTTAACGTTACTCATTTACCATATCAATGCTAATATTAGGTTCACGTTCATCACTAGGAAAAGACAACTATCAGATTTTGTCAAAGTCCGAAAGAGAAATAACATTTTTTGTACAGTTCCAAGGCACGAACTCAGTTCTCTATCGAACGTTTCTTGAGACGACTTCCAATTTAATCTGGTGCAACAGAAATAAATATCGGTCAATCGAGTACTTGTGCCTCTATAAAATTAGGCTCTCTTAGGCCATTGCAGAAACAAACAGCAGCCAATCATAAAGTGCCGGTACAGAGTAGATAAGAACATAGAGACGAAATGGTGTGATGGTTCCTTTGATGTGGACGTACCCATTCGCTGATTGGCTGCGAACAGCTCCGGGAACAGACCTTACTGTGTGCTACTATAGGTTCCGACCGTGTGCATACTTCCAACTTAAATGAGATACACTTAATACACTCTGTTAAAGCGTCTCATAGAGTATCTCATTACGATATTGACATGAAAGAACACATAACATGTTCAGCCGATGACCATCTTGGATGGTGTAATATATTTTAACGTTATTCGTTTATCATATCAATGCTAATATTAGGTTCACGCCCATCACTAGGAAAAGCCAATTATCAGATTTTGTCAAAGTCCGAAAGAGAATTAAAATTTTTGTACAGCTCCAAGGCACAAACTCAGTTCTCTATCGAAGATTTCTTTAGACGATGGCCATCTTGGATGGGGTCATAGTATTAGTTTAACGTAATTAATTTATTATATCCATGCTTATCGAAGGGTTCTTGAGACGATTGCCATCTTGGATGCCGCCATAGTAATATTATTTTACCATTAGTCATAACCATGCTAATGCTGACGCCTCCCTCCAAGGAACGAACTCAGTTCTCTATCGAAGGTTTCTTGAAACGATGGCCATCTTGGATGAGGTCATAGTATTATTTTAACATTATTCATTTATTATATCCATGCTTATCGAAGGGTTCTTGAGACGATGGCCATCTTGGATGTAGCTATTGTAATATTATTTTAGCAATCGTCATAATCAAGCTAATGCTGACGCCTCCCTCCAAGGCACGAACTCAGTTCTCTATCGAAGGTTTCTTGAGACGACGGCCATCTTGGATGAGGTCATAGTATTATTTTAACATTATTCATTTATTATATCCATGCTTATCGAAGGGTTCTTGAGACGATGGCCATCTTGGATGTAGCTATTGTAATATTATTTTAGCAATCGTCATAATCAAGCTAATGCTGACGCCTCCCTCCAAGGCACGAACTCAGTTCTCTATCGAAGGTTTCTTGAGACGACGGCCATCTTGGATGAGGTCATAGTATTATTTTAACATTATTCATTTATTATATCCATGCTTATAGAAGGGTTCTTGAGACGATGGCCATCTTGGATGTCGACATAGTAACATTATTTTAGCATTAGTCATAACCAAGCTAATGCTGATGCCTCCCTGATTACTGGTAAAAAAATTTGACCTTGACCTTTGAGCGCTGATGTTATATGCACGAGGAAAATATTAATTTGGCACCTTGACCTTGACCTTTGATCACTGATGTGATATGCACGAGGAAAATAATAATTTGACCTTGACCATGACCCCAAATCGATCACTGACATCATATGCACGAGGAAAATACTTTTTACCTTGACCTCCAGACCTTGACTTTGACGTCCAAAGATCACAGACAAATCGTAAGAACTTCGTGGCTGAAGACGGGAGCTTGCTCAGGTCTTCAGCGGCTTCGACGATGGCGAAGCCATCGTCGAAGCCGCGAAGTTCTTACCTGTTTCACCTTGGTGGGAGGCGGGTAGTCTAACCACTACCTCTGTATGCTTTACAAAAAACATTTCAATCAAGTTAAAAAAAAAAGATAAATTTTTACAAAACTATTTTTTTACCGTATTCGTAGGCTCCCCCCGCATTTGACGCAGAGTGCTAGCGCTAGGATGCATGGGTGCGCGATCTGGGAACTATCTTGATCGGCACCCCAGCGCTGGGATGTTGAGTGAGCGATCTGGAAACTATCGTGTTCGGTGCGATATGCTAGCGCTTGTGTGAGGAATCTGGGAACTAGTTATGGCGACCTTGCCGGGCGTTTCTTTAGGGAGGGGCTTGATGCTGCGTGTTTGACGAGAACAAACCATGGCATTTTTTTTAGCGGAATTCGTGACATTTTTAGGGGAAAACGGTATATTTTGGGCAAAACAAGGCATTTTTGGTTAAAAACACCCTATTTCGAATGAAACACCGGTACAAATGGCATTTTTTGAGGACCGAGCTGCTGTCTTACATAAACAATGGCTCCCTGCTCCCCGTTTCTAGCCACGTGGCGTGGAATCGGTCATTTCCATCTACTCTTAAGAAACAAATTTAGTAGAAATGATTTTATTGTTTCCCGAGATATGGCTTTAAAACATAAGTTTTCATGTAGTGCTATTTTACAAAATGGCGGACAATGTGGCTATGTTTCGACACAATTTATACTTGTAAAAGAAACTTTCAGCATAACAATTTTGGTCGAAACTGGTGAAATAGTATTGTAGTTATTGCAAACGAACCTAAAAAAAGTCTACCATTTAAAACTAAGAATCTTATACATTTTAATTTAATCCTCTACACTTGGCGTACAATATTTTTACTTACTTATATGTTGAATATCCAAAAATCGCTTGTGTAGTTACCGAGATATAATGTGAACGATTTATATTCATTTTGCACTAACTTACAGAATGGCGGATTAATAACATTATCACTTTATTAATTCAGTGCTTACATCATGTACTGCCAATGTACCAAATTTGGTTTAAATTTGTTAAATGGTTCCCATGACATAAAGTAAAAACTACATTTTTTAAATTTGCATTATTTTCAAATTGGTGAACCAATAAATTGATTGGTTTAGTATTAAACGCTTAGATCATGCACTATCAACAAACCAAATTAATTTTAAATCGGTTGAATAGTTCCCAAGATATTTTGGAAAAAGTAGTAATTTTCCATCTGCAATAACTTCTAAAATGGTGGTTTAATAGCATTTTCGGTACCTAAATCCAATGCCTACATCATGAACTGTAAATGTACTAAATTTCGTTGAAATCGATTATATGGTTCCTGAGATATAATGAAAAATATACTTTTTTCATTTGCCTTTAAAATGGCTGACCAATAAGATTTTCGCTTTCCAATTTATATAATTATACCATTCGCTATCAGCGTACCAATTTTGGTTGAAGTCGGTTAAATTGTGTCCAGGATATAGCATAGTGCGCTAAATTTTTTAATCGCAGCCATTTTAAAAATAAGCTTCCAGCATGAACAAACATTATAAAAGTCTGGTTATTTTTATAAAATATTATTGTGGACATAGTTGAGTGAAATTCTGATATCGGGTTTAAAGTTAGAAAGGGGTGAGGGACATACATACCACACAGACATTCGGGTGATTACATATGCATATCATTACTTCGGAAAGTTGGCTAAAAAAGGAGGTTCACACAGTTAATAATTTTTTTTTTTTTGGAAAATGTTTGTATTAATCCTAATTTCCGAAGGACAGCTTTTGAGATCTCTTTCCCGACAGTGTGTCTGTTTTTTTTTTACGAGAGAGTGTATTTATGTGTGCAGGAGTGTGTGCCTGTGATTGTGTGTCCACCACTTTCAACTTTTGAACACTTCAACCGAATTTCACCAAACTCGGTACACATATAGTTCTTAGTAAGGACAGCTCACTTTTATAGTTTCCGACCACGCCGGGCACTTACTTTCAAAATGGATACCATTAAAATACATAGGGTAATTTGTCACATAAAGTAAACTATTCAACCGGTTTAAACCAAATTTTGTATGCTGACAGCGCAAGTTGTAAACATTAAATTCAGTGGTGAAAAGTGTTGTTGGTTAAACATTTTGAAAGAAAGTTCTACATAAAACTACTTTTGTTACATCTCGAAAACTGTCAAACCAGTTCTCTCACAATTGTGCACGTAAGTAATACTATAATATAATAGTAAATGTAAATAATTAAACTAGACTAGGCACTTATTTTAAAAATGGCGGCCTTGCAAATATTTAATGTTTATTTGGTATATCTACGATACTATTTAAAAAATATTGACCCAATTTTGTATTCTGAAAGCATCTATAACAAGCATAACATTTAACTACACATAACGACTTTTGTCTACCATTTTGTGAGATAGTACCACATGAATAAATTTATTTTTTATTTGATATTTCGGTAATCAATTAGCATATTCCTGTTAAATTTTTCAAAAAAATTAATAACGATGCAGATGATGTTAAGTGGTATATTTAACCATGTCAGACACTCGTTATCACAATGGTGGACATACAGCCATTTTAGCTCAGATGGCTATATCATTGAAATCTACTGAACTTTATATGCTGGCAGTAGATATTACAACAATCAAATGTATTAACACAGAGCATATTTTGTTCGCCATTTTGTAAGATAGCACAATGCGAATAAATAAAGATTTTACATCATATCTCGGTAAACAATTGACCAATTCCTATCAAATTTAGCAAACAAGATATACTGAGGAAGATGAAGAAAAAATTGCATGTTCTAAGTACGTCAAACAGGTATTTCAAAATGGTGGAAATGTAACTATTTTAGTTTTGAAAGCTATATCCTCGAAACCATGTAAAAATTTACAACTTATATTTGTATGTTGGCATCAAATATTACAACTTTAAAATGTATCTACAGATAACATCTTTTGTCTGCCGTTTTGTAATATAGTGCTATTCGAATATATACTTTTTTTCGTATCTCAGGAAATCATTGAACGATTCCAATCTAATTTAGCAAACAAGTAGTACTGAGGCCGTTAATGTTAGGTGGTGTGTTTTAAGTATGTCAGAGACATGTTTTAAAAATGGCGGCGATATAGACATTTTAGCTTAAAATGGCTTATCGTCGAAACCATGCAATTTATTCCAACTTAATTATGTATGCTATCATTACATATTACAAATATCAAATGTATTTACATGGAGTATATTATGTCCTCCATTTTTTAAGATGCGAATAACTGAAGTACTTTTTATCGCAGAAAACAATTGACAGATTCCTACAAGTTTAGGCAAACGAATATTACTGCAGCAGGTGGTATAATCTGATATGCTTCAAGTAGGTCAGAAACGTATTTTCAAAATGTTGGCTATATAAATATTAGCTCATTATATTTTATTAACGAAACATATTCTAAATTAACTTTGTATGCTGACAGTACCTATTACGACCATGAAATTCGTCCATAGAGAGACATATTTCACTGTAATTTTGTAAGATAGCACCACCAATAAAAAATAAATTTTTATCTCCCATCTCCTGAAACAATCAACACATTCTACCATGTTTGGCGAAGAAGTTGTACTGTATTAGCTAATATTAATATATATTTTTTTAAAGTATGGCACACACATTTTCTGAATGGTGGCTATAAAACCGTTTTAGTTTTGTACATGAACATTCAGCCATATCTCTGGAAGAGTTCACGTAATTTTCACCAAAATTGTGCACAACATAATTGCTTCATAATACCATGTAAACATTCAAGATTGTAAAGGGTCTGACTACAATATTCAAAATGGCGGATTCATAAATAATTAGGTATGTTTCTCCCATATATTAAATAAATTAACTAAATTCAACCTAAATGTTTAGGTTGACAGTATAGATAAAAAGGATCGCGTACAGAGTCTCTTCTATTGGCAGTTTTGTAAGACAGCACGAAATACGAAAATAATGTTTTTATGCTATATCTCAGGGGCACATCGGCCGATTTCCACCGAATTATTCACATATGTAGCGCTACACTATGCCACGTAAACTTGCATGTTTTAAGTGGCTCAGTCTCTTAATTTCAAAATGACATTCTTGTGTATATTTTAAGTTAGTAAACCCAATTACTCTAAACATAAGACTGATTAAATCCGAAGTTGATGTTCCATATCCGACCTCCGTAATGCAGTTGAAATCACACAAGTTTATTCTACAAGCTTTTCAACTCCCTTGTAAGGCAAGCTTGTATTTGTAATTGTCTCACTACTGTTGCATAAGTTTCTCATTTCATTTCTAATCATATTACTTTCAAAGAGAAGTCATGTCCTACCTACCCACTCGGTTTTTAAGACCTTATTTAGTAATTAATTGCACCCATGTTGAGGAAAGAAGGATCATTAATATATCCGTAACTTCTTCTATTATACTATTTTTCAACGCAACATGAACCTCAGTCTTTCCTTCCGTTTTTACGCTTTTCGTTTCTTTTTCACGTAATAATTATAGTGCTCGGTTTGAAAGTTTAAAATGTATTAAATATGGCAAAGTAATTGCTTTCATAAGTACTATTTGTTTCATTAATCTTAATGTCACCAAGTAAACTGGAAACGAAAATAAAGGGCATACAATTTAAAACTACATGTTTTCGATAAATATATAATACATATGAGGGGTTGATAGCAAAAACCGGATTAGTCCAAAAAGTAGCTTTTTCAGGAAACAAAAAAAAAATGTCCATCGTGTCAATTGTAAGAGTTAAGATCGCAAGCATTGGTTTATACATAGGTGTTTATCCAGAGAGTTTTAGCTATGAATTGTAGTATAAAATATTGTTCTCTTTTCCAGAAATTAATACTATTATTTTGTACTAATCCCCTTTTTGTTGAATGTTGTTTTGCTTTCTGAAAAAAGGGTGTTATTTTTAATGAAAAATAAACAAATGCATACGACGGGTTAAATATTTATGTACATAAATTCACACTTTCACCAACCAGAAAACCTTACATAGCATTTAGAGATTTTAAGACTATGTTATGTTAGCTATTTTGGTCAAAAAAGGAATTCATGCTGTTACATCAACCATACATCAGCGCCATAAACAGCTCACTAATTGTAACCCTGCTATTGTCGTCATCATAGACTACACACTCACTATCTCTGTTGTTGCTGGTACCATTTTCTGGTCCTCCAGAAACACCATATTCGTAGTATACTCCGTTGTGGTGGAACAATGCAGGAATCTCCAAATAAGGTGCAAGTAGTTTGTCAACATCAAACAATATGTGTAGTCCATGGTTTGTAATATGTATATTTATGCTGAATGTGTGCTATTCTTTTTACTACTTGTACCACGCGTATCCTTCAGCTGTAATCGAAGTTTAGGTGTTTTCAGGAGAAATGGTTCAGTTTCTGCTTTCATGTCTTTGAAGTCATCATATCTCATTACACGGAGAGAGAATGAAGTTGGATAATTCCTCGCAGTACGAACGACATTATTCCAATCCACTCGTAACTCTGCAGATGTTGTGATATTTTCCCCATGGCCGATTAAAGAAAAATCTTGATCAGTTGGCATGTACGTTTGACCTCTTACTGGGAAAATGTACGTTACCTTGCCATACAGTTTCAATGCATGAACTTGGGTATTTATTAACTGTAGCATTGTCCTATTCTTGTTCCGTCCAGGACACCCATCACTCGTTAATACTAGTCCCTTTACTTCGTCCTCTATGAAATGGTTTATATACTGTAATCTTTACATATTATAAAACTCAACGTCTCTCTGTCTGTCTGTCTGTCTGTTAGTGCGCTTATCACTCAAGAACCACGTATCTGACGAGTTTCTTTCTAAATTCATAGAAATGTTCTCTGGCCAGGTTTTAGTATACATTTTGTTACGTAAAGTTACATAAGGAATAAGCAGTGACGATAATAGTGAATCAAGTCGGAAAAAAGTTTGCCTCCAGCGCGCTTTCTTGCAATGCGCTGTATACACCGTTAAAGTTGTAACAATATCTTGCAGTAAAGAATTTTGAAGAATAAGAAAACCTAAAAAAAAATCCGCGGAAGCATATATCTGTCTATAACAGAGACATACTAATGAGCGTTTTTACCATTGAATTCACAAGCAACATTCAATGACGAAGTTTTTCACCTTGAACTCATAGAAATTGAAAAGCAAGTGCAGACATTGTCAGGAAAAAGTATAAAAAGCATGGGCCTACCAATGTCAAATAACATAATTGATTCAACTGTTAACAATAACTACATCAGGAAACTTCGTATAACAAATTAGAATTGCGCACCACCGCAACGCTTATTAGACTTTCTCTGTTATAGATATATAAATACATATATGTATATATATGCACATATATATATATGCTACCGCGGAGTTTTTTTAAGTATTTTTATTCTACACAATTCTATACTACATGATATTGTGCCATCTTTAACGGTTTAGACAGCGTATTGCAAGAGATCGCGCTGGCAGCAACAATTTTCCGTTTTGATTCACTATTATCATCACTGCTTATTCTTTATGTTACTTTACGTAACAAAATATATACTAAAACCTGGCCATAGAACATATCTATGAATTTAAAAAATAACACGTATATTGGATTAGTGGTTCTTGAGTGATAAGCGCACTAACATACAGAAAGACGTTGGGTTTTATAATATGCATAGAGTATAGAAGATTAACACTACGTAAAATTCAACTTTATTTAAAAAAAATATCTAATCAATAATTCTGTAGTCCACGCGAGCGGAGCCGCGGGCGCAACTAGTTTATAAGAATCAATGTTACTTCGTTTTGTCTCTTCTTACCATGTGAACATGAGTTCACAGTAATGATGCATTGTTGCTGAATCATTACAAAAATTGTGTATTCTAAAGATGTTGTACCATAAATGCCGACTCTTAAAAAAAGTGTCTTGTAATGTGAGGAAGAGGGAAGTTCTACATGCAGTCTAATAACAAGAAAAGTATGCTTCTATGTGCTTTTAACGTGTATTTCCTATTTTCAGCAAGGTAAGCATCTGCTTTCTTTAGATGTAGGGTTTCCTCTATCTTTAGCCTACAACATTCTGACAGTGTGTCAGCTACTTTCATTTTTAATCCATATAATCGCAAAAATTACATATATCAGATAAATCAAATGGAGAGTAGAGGTCTTAGAAACCGACCAATATGGTTTCTAAGAAACATTGATGTGATATTCTTGTAATAACAGTTCGTGCATCTTGGCTAGTGTTAAATATTAAGGGAGATATATATGGTCTGGGTTATCACATAATAAATCATGTTATTTTCTAGACTGACATGAGTTGATGTCACATTCAATGAGGTGTATCACAGCATCTGGCATCTTGGTTGGCCGGTTGCCGTGACGTCCATGTTGGTATTTTGGAGATCAGCCAGTTGTAATGAGGCTCTGCTGCGGTCCCGTGACTTTATGTATACTAATGCTATAAATGCTTACAAAAACCTTGTGGCGAATAGTAATCTCTTTCCCTGCAAGACGAACTGTTTGTGTGTAAGCTGAGACTAATGCCAGAATGGTAATGGGCATATCCACTTTTTGTCGAAACATCATAGTTCCCAACAATGTTTTCAGTTGCTTAAGAAGTGTTTTTTTTTTTCAGAAACAAATTCAACCATAAAATGCACCTCTCAATGCAGCACAAGTCCCCACTGTGATATAAAAAATGGGATTTTTGGAATAATCTGGTTTTGCAACTAACCCCTCATTTATTTTCCCGTTTTAAATTAATGTTGACTTGGTAGAGCAATTGCTACAGTGACAATTATAAAGCGGGACCATGTGTGTTCCAGTACTAGACTTCGCGATAGTCTTTTACTTCTTAGCCTACTTCCCGAAAGAAAGGAAGGCTTATGAGAAAACTTTCCTGTCTGTGTGTTTTATGTGTTTCTGTGAGTGTCCCCCCTTTTCAATTATTGAACGCGTCATTCGAATTTTACCAAACTCTGTACACATATTGCTCTTAGTAAGGACAGCTGACTTTTATAGTTTTAGAGCACTCTGGGCACTTACTTTAAAATAAGCGGCCATTTTAATATTTGGGATGATATGTCATAATTCGTGAACCATTCAACCGATTTAATTCAAATTTTGTATGCTGTCAGAGCAACTAGTAAGTATTAAATTTTGAAATGGATGTTGATGTTCGTATGCCATTTTGTAAGTTGTGACACAATGAAAAAATTTATATTTTACATTACGTCACGAAATCTATTAAACCAATTCTCTCCCAATTTGGTACTTAAGTAATAATATAATAGGTCAAGTAAATGTAAATGATTGAACTAGACTAAGTACTCATTTTAAAAATGGTGTACATACAAATATTTTAGGTTTATTTTGTATATCGACCATACCATTTAACCAATTTTGACAAAATTTTGGATACTGCAAACACCTATAACAAAAATCATATATACTAACACATAACCACTTTTGTCTGCTATTTTGAAAGAATGCGCCATACGAATAAATAAAGTTTTTGTGATATCTCGGAAAACAATTAACCGATTCCTACAAAATTTTACAAATAAAAAGAACTGCAGGAGATGATTTAAAATGTTATCATTTAAGTATGCCAGGAAATTATTTTCAAAATGGCAACCATATAGGTATCTCAGCATAGTATAATTTGTCATCGAAACCATGTAATCAATTCCATCTTAATTTGTACACTGGCAGAATATATTACAATTATCAAATGCATCTACACAGAACATCTTTTGTCCACAATTTTGTAAGATATGCAACATGAAAAAATCTAGTTTTTATGTTATATCTCGGGAAACAATTGACAGATTCCTACCAAATTTGGCAAACAATTTGCACTGTAGCAGGTGGGGTAAAATTGTATGTTTTAAAAAAGTCAGGCACTTAATTTCAAAATAGTGTCTATATAAATAGATGTCTCAGTATATTTTATTAGCGAAACAATTCCCAACTAAACTTTGCATACTGGCAGTATACAATCATCGAATGTGGAAATTCAGAACTCTTTTCACTCCATTTATAAAGTTCGTAAAATGAAAAATATGGAGGTTTGATCCAAATTTCAGGGACCCATCAACCGATATGTTAGGCGATGTAAAATTACATGTTTTAAGAGTCTCAGTCACTTTTTTCCAAATGTAAATATTTTAGGTTAGTAAACCCTATCATTCGATATGTTAAACTGATAAGGTTCGAAGTTGATGCTCGAATGCGACTTCAGTAATGCAGTTGATTGCACACTAGCTTATGGTAGGACATTTTCTGGGTTCGAGTCCCGGTAAGGCAAGTGTGGAGTTGTTATTGTCTCACAACTACTGCATATTTTTCTGGTTTCAACTATAATGGTAGAGCTTTCTACGAGACAAGTCCTAACTACCAACTCAGATATTAAGAAATTATTTAAAAATTAATTGCACCCATGATGAGGAAACTAGGCTCATTAGTTATATCAGTTAATTATTGTTAATAATTAAAATGAACGATGCCAAAAAATTGTTTGGCAAAGTTAACATAAATTTTATATTATTATGTTATAATGACGATTTGTTAATGAAAATGAGCAATGCAAAAACTTTTATAAAGGGCCAACGAATTATGTACTACTTATACAGTTACGCAAGTTGATTTGAGAATTCAATGAGCTAAAATTCCCAAACACCTTCAGGAATATTTTTTTCCCAATGATAACATAACGTTAGGCCAGATGTGGCACGACAGTCTACATAAAGTTAGGAGAAAGTTGTTGACAAGTTTCCAGACCATCCCGTAACACTACGATTTTTGGGCTTCCCGCCATTTAAGAAAGAGTTAAAATGAAGGAAGTTTAGCTCGGACGAGGAAGTGAAAGCTGACACACCCATTATTTTATACTGACGATCAGAAAATGATTTGTAATTGCTTCAAAATATTGTGAATCGCTGGGAATGGATTATAGTGTTTGTGGTTTGCCATTATGAAAAGGAAACCCAAAATAACTTGCTACAGCTCGGACTCCGAATAGTGAACGGAGTAAACGAACTTTCAGACCAGCACTCGTTAATAAATGCCGCCATCAGTAGTCACTGACAAAGTCCTTTAACCTCACCCAGAAACCCATGTGCCAGAATCGCTATTTCATGCTGCTGATTTGTCTGTTTAGTTCAAACGTAAGTACATTGGTATGTAGTAATTAATTAGGCAGTCAATGGCAGAATTGCCATGGTAATAATTATGATTGTAAATACCAAATTACCTTGTGGATATCCATGATCTATATATCATGCAAGCTCAAATTCAAAATGAAATAAACTCAAATCCAAATAATCAGTTACAAGTCAATATTTTTCTTTTTCTGTGTAGGATCAACGTCTCCATGTAAATTGTTTGTCGAGAACATGCTGGTAAAATTACTTTATTTTGTATGGACATATAAATAAAGTACCTATAACAACTAAGGGGCAATTTGCTTACAAATAATAGTAACTGCTAAGTATGCAAGCACTTATTAATGTTGTACGACTGAATGAGCAAGTTTTTAATCATTATTGGATAAATATTCAATATTATCTTAAGACTTACCAGTTGTAGTATTAGTTGATGCAATTCGATTATATTAAATTCGTTTTTTATGTATTTTCTTCACCACTTGATATTCTTTAAGAACATATAAAAATTCTTAAAAATGTTTATAGAAAAACGTAATTTTTCGTTATATAAATTTGTAAATTCATGTTTTAGGATAACGATAAGTGAAATATTTTAAACATCAGGTTTAAATAGTTTACTTTAGCTAAAAAACTGTAATTTCCATTTGTTCTGTTCTGCTGTAGATTAATGCAAATAATTATTGCAATACTTTCGAAATTATAATTTAATTTCAGAAGGCCCCTTGCAGTGTGATGAGAAAGTAGTTTCTGTACTTTGAAAACAAATATTCATTTCAACCCAAATCTGCACTTATGAAGTATGCTCTTGATGTCTTGAATATTTCTCAGTTATGCTTAGTGAAGTTCCCTGCCTAGATTAATAATTGCATAAGTCTTCGTGGTAACATCAGCCAGCCATCTGCACAAAATCCAAATCACATTATTTAAATATTATTCGAGGAAATAACTTTCGATTAAACCACTCCAATAAACTCTTAGCGAAAATTAAATATAAATATTTGTTGGTATTTTCATGGCTAAATATGTATATTTTATTTTATTATTGACATTAGTAATACATATTGTAAAACTATAAATGAAACCATATATCAACATTAATCTTAGCACTATACTACACATATGACACAAGTTTCACCATTTCCCCTACATATTCAATTTAAAGGATTTAGCCAAGTGATATACATTGCGTTAATTTAATATATATAAAAGAACATCTCCGATATAAACAAAACTCATTTGGAAAACTTTAAATTGAAAAACTACTATAATATTAACAAACACGAAAAATGAAAATTCTATAAATGAACAAAAGTTACGATATTTATTTCATTGTATGTATAATTAATTTTGGCATTGAGATGTTTCCTTTAATTTTTCACAATAGCATTAAATTATTGCGGCGCATGAGAAAACTAATCCAGTATGTTTTCAGAGTTTTTATTTTCAAATTAAAGTTTATCTTAAATATGTAACTTTATATAGCTTTTCTTTCATCATGAAACTCCACAAATACATGCAGCATCCTAAATTATCCCTCAGTGAAAACCAGTTAATCGTTCTTCCCTATATGTTTTCAGTGTAGTAACTATGGGCCTTACCTACTACAGCACATGCAAAAAATAATCGTTTCAGTTTATACAAACGTAAAAAATCATTTTTATGACGTAAAGGAAATCCCTTGATTTCAATAAAAAAATATACAACTTTCAGGAATTTTACTAATTTCAGCTGATATTCATGAAATCTTTAACAAAAGAAAATATTCTCGTAGAAATATACAAATAAGAAGTCATGTGCAACGGCACAAGGACAGAAATACAGGAAAAGTTTCGAAAGTCTTATACAGAGAATATGAGAAGTCTGAAGTATATAGTTAAAATTTGTGTATATGTCTGTTCAACATAGACGAAAATTTCAATTGAAGTTTGTTTGTAAACAACATTTATAAAAGCTAGTTTTCTAGTTTTAGGTTTTGCTTTAGACGAAGACTCATAACCGAAACAAAGCACTTACAATGAACCATAAGATACCAATTATACTAATGAGCCTACTCTCCTCTACATAGCTGCAAGTAATTTTCATGAAATTTTTAAAATCTTAGATGATAGTTAGGACTTAATATATCGTTGACAACAATAGGTGGTATCATAAACATATGTACTATTAAGCACTAGTAAGATTAGTACAAATACACACATGCCTTACGAGGTACTCGAGCTAAGAAACTCTCATACCTTTAGCCGGCGTGCAACCGATACACTATAGAGCTAGGCTTTGGAGCATAAACTTCGGTTGTAATCCGTCTAATGTTTTGGTAGATAGGGTTTCGTAACTTAACATATGTAAATGTGTATTATTTTGAAAATCAGTGTCTGAGCCACATAAATCATGATATAATTGTGTGCAAAATTTGGGGTAAAGAGGTTGATTGGTTCTCGAGATATGGCATAAAAGCTCTCGTTTCTCATGTAGCGCTGTCGTACAAAAAGACTTAAAAAACTATATATACGCACATATGATATATGCACATATGATAATCTAATAGGTGTTATCAAAATAAAAATTTTGGTCGAAATTTTTTAAATTGTTTAATAGGTGACATATTAATTAAGATTTCTATATGGGTACCATTTTAGAAATAAGTGTCTGGCATCCCCAACTGTAGCAATACTAGTGTGCAAAATTTGTCGACATTCGGTAGGCTTTTATTACTTAGGTACTATATAAAAAATTGCGGACAAAAAAGGCTTCGTGTGGAGAAAATTAGGTATCTGTAAGAGACACTGTCTGGATACGAAGTTAAGTTAAATTTGTGTACATTGATTCGTAGATACAGCATATCAATAAAACAAATTTATTTGATAAACTTTTTTAGAAAATAATTACCTGACCCATTTTTATTATTGACGTGTGACGTCTTTTAGAATAGAAACCTCGCTGATGCCCCTTTGCGAGCGCCGCCCCAGTCGACACGTGTCACGAGGCGGGTGGCGGAGCGCAGTTACACGTGTCCTGCGGCTTAGGCCTTCCCCCCTTCACCCACCCACCTCCCTACGTTTNAACTTTTTTAGAAAATAATTACCTGACCCATTTTTATTATTGACGTGTGACGTCTTTTAGAATAGAAACCTCGCTGACGCCCCTTTGCGAGCGCCGCCCCAGTCGACACGTGTCACGAGGCAGGTGGCGGAGCGCAGTTACAGGTGTCCTGCGGCTTAGGCCTTCCCCCCTTCACCCACCCACCTCCCTACGTTTCTCTAGCAGGCCCGTGAGATCTGTTGATCGCAGAGGTTTCACGAGATATAGAAACGCAGTTCGCCTAAATTCAGAAAACACGCACCGCTGTAGAAATAGCTGACGAGCTGGATAATGGTGCCGATAACACCCCCCTCCCCCCTTAGCTAAACACAGGACAATGTGGAAACGCACCGAGAAGTAGCTGACAGAGCAAGCTAGGAGCAAAGTGCCACCCCCCAACCTTCAGGAACCAGGGCACGGGTTTTGAAAGGCATTATTCTGTGTTGCCTTCCACCTCACCCCCTCCCCTAATAATAGAGACTCGTTCCGACACATAAGGAGGGAGGCTGGCGTCCATATAAACCCCTTTACGAGAAGTGGGGCTCAGTCAATTATTACCGCCCAGAGACGTGAGTTCGAGAGAGCAGTTAGTTGAATATCGCCGCGCAGAGAGAAGTCAACCGCGCCGAGGGGGCTGGGGGCACATCGGACCCTCGGCCACGTTAGTATGTTAGTAGAACAGCGGTCCAGTGAGACGGCAACAACTGCAGGCCTTTGTCCAAGCTGCCCATCGCCGGAGCTCACCCTCCACAAATGACATCATACCAGCAAGAGTTAAGTATACAATCACAGTAAAGAGAAGCCCCCCCTCCATCACGAAGTCGTCAGCAGTTAATCCGAGTAGTCAAATTCAAATTATTGGAGTACCACACCTCGGAAGTGTTAATGTATGTTGTTTTGTGAATATATTCGAGACAGTATATTTGTCCTTCAAATGAAACAGTAAACGACTACATTATTACAAAACCCCTTAATCTTCAGGCATCATATAGTCTGTGCCTGGAGGCATTAACTATGACACTATAAGCCACCATGTCTTCCACAGTGGCATAGCGTCATTATGATATTGAGATGGCATTTTGTAGAACTAATGTTGTACTAAATTTGGTGAGAATGGTTTTGTTAATTACGGAGATATGACAAAAAATGTATTTATTCATGATGCATTATTCTACAAAATGGCGACCAAATAAGGCTCTGTGTAGACACCTTTAACCTATCAAGATTCTGTCAGCAAATTTAGATGAGTAGAAATTAGGTTCAAAATTATCTAAAATATTTATATGATTGCCATTTCCAAAGTGTCCTACCTATTTAGAAAATGTCAGTTTACATGGTGTAACATAGTGCTGCTTAATTACCAACATTGGTAGAAATATGTACATTTTTTCAAGAGATATGACATTAAAACTCGCCTTTCATACAATAGAAACATACAAAATGCAGAATGAAATGGGATACGTATTGGCATAGCTGATATTTGTAATACGGGCTTTCAGCACAACATAATAGATCCAAATTGGTTAAATGATATAATATAGGAACAAATTAAACCAAAGCAATCACATGGCAACCATTTTGAAAATAAGTGTCCTCCTCTTAAATAAATATTGTTTACATGGCCTACCATATTATTACTTAATGCCAAATTTGGCGGGAATCGCTTAGGAAGTTTCAGACATATGATATGTAAACTTTATTTATTAATGTTGTCCTTTATTCCTAAATTGCTCGTCAACTAATATATACTTCTCTTAATTAAATTGTTACTTTATGACCCGTCCACATAAAGAATTGGTTTATATATGTTAATGTTTTCCCGACATATAAAAATATCTGCCATTTAGAAAATACGTATCCAGCATGGTCGAAAATCATAGAATTCTGATGTCCTTACAAAGTAATTCATGTGTACGGTGTTTGGTAATATTTGGTTAACAGGTTAAATTTTTTTACAGCATGGGTGGGTTTACATACATACACCGTCCCCCAAGTTTCAGGAACGCAGATTATAAAGTTGTAATTTAAAAAATGAGCAACCAGTATGGTCGCAAGTTGTACATTTAAGGTACCCTGAAACTATGCTGAAGTTGATGAAAATCAATGTGGTTTCAGATTTTTTCAAGGGTTCACACAAACACACACACACACAAACATAAGAACAGACAGGAAGACATAACATCATAAATAGTGCCATCCGTCAAAACGATGTTAGAATCGCATCAGGAATAAAGTAATCACTGTTGCTCATGATAAAAAAAATATAATTTTTAGAATAATTGACAATTTTTTAGCTGGTAACCGTTCAGCAAAAAAAAAAATATATATATATCGGTAGGAAACGATGTTAATTCATAAAGCATAATTTGGCAATATATGACACCATCAGTCTTTCTCGTAGAAATGTGCAAAATTTTGTTGTATGCTTCTAGTGTATAACTATATTAGAGCACAAAAATGGTAGATAATACGTAGATTTTGTTAATAACATGATCTGCAAATGATTTAAAAATAATTTTGTTCATATATATCTGAAACATGTTTATTAACAGTGCGTGCAGTACAAATGCATAGTAACCGCAAGTAGTTTAAGTCATTATTATAATCATGTGTTGGTAATAACCGAATTTCCTTTTGCCTCTTTCCATCAAATGCTTTGGGTGGCGTGTATCTTTTGAAGACATGTGGTTTTTAGGTACGGGTGAACTTATAAGTATTTTACGAGAGGGAGGTAGGGGAAAACAAGCACGCGGCAGCTAGCTCACTTGGTTTTCGGGGTGTTCTGTTGTCGCTCAGCTACAGACAACTCCATTCGGACTACAGATGCGCAACCATGAGGCAACTTGCGTGGTAACGTACGTCAGGCACATATGTTGCTGCATATGTCGTGGGGTGATAAATGTACGCTGAAAAGTTTACACTTGCAGAGTTTTAAATATTCATAAATTCATGTGCTTTAATTAAGGACTGTGTTATGAATATTGGCAACACACTTGGACGGTTTTTTAAGCCAAACATCCTTTAGGAAAGCAGGTTAATAAAGAAAAAGCATTCCCCAAATAAAGCATTACATATCTACATCTTGAAATTATTTTCACAGTTTTTCGGTATGTCAATTAAATACTCATATAATTTGTAGAAGTGGCTAGGTAAATAATGATATGAAAACAGGAAATCATGTATGGAGAAATGCAGTCTTATAAGTAAAGAAAATGAAGAAATGTTGTTAACTATCCAGATTTTGCTTGGCGAAAGAGTATAACTAATGTGAATTTAAATTTCGATACAATTATTGATAGCAAAATTTCAATAATTGCATTATTGTCTGCCATTTCCGTTTCTTTGTCCGCGAGTGCCACCAAATACACTACACGCGTTTCACAAAACTGTGCCAACCACCTTATTTTGTCAACATTAACATTGTACTTGTATGGCATGTTACGATATACAATTGCTTACACCACATGGTGTGTAATGGATCTCTTGTGCTTTGGATAGAAATCGTGCAAGTAAACATTCCTCCATCTCTTTCAGGATGAGGTGATGGGGAGGGTGAAAGAGGTGGTTCTCATTAATACGTATTTTCTTGAAATACGTCGGGAAAAACTCGACTGGAATTATAACATGTAATCTTAGAGGCAAGGCAATTATGCCACTGCGGCCTGGCGTATCGGACGTGACACTGGAAAATTGTTTCACTATCTTTTCTCTTATTCCCGTTTTTCATAATAGATTGGGAAATTAATGTGCATTTCTAGTCAAAATCTTATAGTAATTGAAGCTGGAGTGCACGGTGCCCCGTAAATGATTGGTAACTTATTACAATAATAAAAGTAAAAAAATGTATAGTAAACCTTTAATAAATTCAATATATTAAGAGAAATACTTCAGTTGATTGAATTTTTATAATTATATTTAAATTAAAACTATTTTATTTTAATAAATGTAAGTTCAAGTTAAGCAGTAAGTTATTTTTCAATTTTATCTCTTAAAATATCCAGCTTTAATATATGTTTATGGGGACTCGGAGCGCAGAGTCTGAGGTCAGCAGTTATTCCTTCTTTCTCCCAGTCGTGACAATTTCACTTGCCCAATTGCAGTTAATTTATTAAATTATATTAAATTAGATCATACTGCTCCATAAACCATCATCAAATGTTCATCACTACTGACAGTGAAAAAGTTGTCTGCAAAAGAGGGTGGCTGACCCTGTTATAATCATTACGAAAGGAGATTTAAATAAGAGTTTGCTATTAGGTTAAAGATCGCGATAACATAAAACAATATTTTAATGGTTGTAGTTAATATTCAATTCATTTCCTGTATTTTCCACACATACAATTTAAATCTCGAATTTCAAGGGCTCATACTTAACTTATTATGCAATTAAAATATATAGTGTCTTATTTATCTAACATAAGGATTTGATTTGCAAAATTTGTCGATTGAATTACGTCCCGTACTGCATTTTTGGAAATTAAAAAAATGGAACAAATTGTTTGTGTATAACCATCGCAAGATGTTCGAAACTGTTTGATTCACACATATTTTCCTTATACTTTGTATGAATACCCCTTCTATATCGATTATTGCGAAGCACATATACATTCTGACAACATACATTTTATCTTTCCGTTTTATAACTTTTGTGTATACATTGTGGGAACATTATTTTCTATGATCGATATGTGTCTTTCATTGCTTTTTTGACTGAGCATAATTTGTGTTTCGTTTTTATGTAAACATTTTCGTGTGAGTTTGAATCGATGTATGAGTAGCCAATGCAGCTCTTCTCTCAGGACACTACATGAGGATAAAGTCGTTTGGGAGAGGTTCTCAGCTTGCTAAAGTGGGGACCAGCCGACCAATCTTTAATAACTGGATACAAAAACCGATGGAAAATTACAAATTTTTGAGAAATTAAAATGTATGTTTTGTTTAACGAAATCTTGTTAACGTTCATCACAAATATATACTCTCTAGAGCAAGAGCATATATGATAAAAAATGTCAACATGTGAAAAACTTAAAACATAATTTCTGCTTCAGAAAACTTTTCTTTTCAAGAAATCCACACATCAACAAAAATAAACAGTTGAATAAAACATTAAATTTTGAATAAAATTATATAACATAAAATATGCGATTGTGGAAGAGAGAAAGGACATCCTGATTACTAGTGGCTGATTCTGAGGTTCTATGTGACGTCGTTGATAACTGTCAGTACATAATATGTCTGGGTTAGGCGTTGTCCTTAAATTTCAGTTAACATATAGTACAAAGCCGATCTAGGATTCGTCACTGAAATGAGGTAAATCCTGGGGTTAATTACTGCCCAAGGGTTCTTCAGAAGTGTCATCACCAAATAAAACTGCAGCACCTCAAATCGCCAGGTACACGTATTTTAGCATAAAAGAGATTTGGCCTAAATTTATTATGTCAAGCGACTTTAGGCCAAGTGACTTCTAGATCGACTGACAGTTAGGTCAAATGTTTTTTGAAGGGAAAATGGATTTTAGGCCAAGTGACTTTTAAGCCATGAGACATTAAGGAAAACTGACTTTTAAGACAGCGACTGACGAGCTAGCGGGTGCGACGTTGCCATATCGCCTACAGTGAAGGAGAGCTATTGGGAGGTAGAACCTTGTAGGTCGTTTGTCATTTTTATAATCCAGTGACGCGGGCTTCTCTCACTGCTTATGGCATATAGATTTTTTCCGCCTATTATGAGATTGCAGAAAAAATCAAGGAAAAGGTTAGATTTAAGAAGAAATTACACAGTGTGGAAATTCTAATTCCTTTCAACCATATATGTTAAATTATTTAAATTTTCTGTTACGGCGAAGACTAAGGCCGGGATTACTATGAGTTCATTTATCATTTTACAACCATCGTCGTTGGCAGTAATAAAGCAGTGATTGATAACAGAAGTTAGGACTCGAATTATTTATCCTTGAGTAGATCGACTGATATTACGATTGATCCACATGTATATGAAAAAAAAAAACCTCTCTGAGGTCACGTCCATCAGTAGTATATGCATAGGGCTACGGGGACATTGTATTTTAATGAGGAAATGAGGCTCGAGAGGCTCGCTTGCTGAGACTCGCTCCTTCAGCTATTCTCGGGATTGCTCTGCTGCCCAAAGGAGCTCAGTGGTAAAGCCCAATAACCTTTAAAATATATATGTATGTTTCTGGGGAGCTGACAGTCGAATTGCTTTTAAAGATTAGCCGAATATAATATCTGTATTTACTATCTAATTCAGGAAGAAATATATCCTGCGCAGCACCTACGCTTAAAACATATACAGTGTAGATTTTTGCTAACTATGCTTGTAAAATCTCTTGTATTAATATTAAATCATATTTAATTTAACTGCAAGCTTAATTTTTTCAACAAGTGACTACATATTAAGGAGGAAATGATGGAATCCAAAATAATAGTTCACACTAAACAGTTTGTCCTATTTATGCAGACCGCCCACAATAACTTAGTACCGAGGCTCCAAATGTAAAGGTGTATCATACAAAAATTGTATAACTGGAAGGGGCAAATAATACTGCTGGGGAGTCAGCCATATAGCATTCTTTATTAGTAAGATATGAGTTCTAACATCCGGTTTTTAAAATGGCACCATGTTTATATCGTGCCACCAGATTTCTGCAAGTGATATACATACGAGCAACCCTTAGGCATTTGATTCCCATCTTGTGGCCTTTAATGTTTTATCTCTACCTGATGAACTCGCACACATAAATAAATAGCTATTTTGTTTACCGAAATCACCCATCTTCCAAAGGTTCCAAAAATGCCTCTTCTTTCCTTTTTACTGAAGTGCTCGATACGCCTTTTCCTACAATGGCAGTCAACATTGACAAACCTCTTACCCTTACTAACTATTGTGCCGTTTTTATTCGTGTAGGGCTGGCCTGAATTTCTCAACCTTTTAGCAGTAGCTTGCTTCCATGTACAAAGTGTCGTATGATATGCGAGGTAGGAAGTTTTGCTGAAGTATCTGAAACAAAATTAACAGCAATACACAGGCTACCATAATGTGAATATATTTGAATTACCAAGTTAAACATTCATGGTATCACCGACCCTCAATGTAACTACAGACTGATAAGTGTTTTACGTAATTTTGATTAATGTCTCTGTTGGTAGCTATTCTCTTACGATTTTTTTCTTTTTAACTAGCCTGGATTTTTTACTGTTGCTACTTAAGCATCTTCTTCGTCTCGTACTCCGGCAGCTAAGGCAGCTCCTGCATCCACATGTATTCCCTGTGTCAGACATCTCAGAGTCATTTGTGACTAGAAATCAGTTATCGTCACATTAGAGTGGTGTAACAAATATACCTATGTGTAGGTAAATAAAGTGTGCAAAAAGTTCTTTTTCGACACATTTGGCCTTACATCAGATGGAAGGGTGTTAAGAGAAATACAGTAAATTAAGCTCATCAACACATTTAAACATGTAGCAAAATGTACACTTCCATAACATGAAAAATGACTCAGAAAATAGGATCTGTAATGCTCAGTTGTAGTACTGTTTATATGGGTACAGCAAAGTGCAGAACCTTTAAATTAGATGTTCAAAGTGATGACCATTGTCAGTCTCTGGATGAATAAGACCACTCATCCCTGCAGTGTCACCTACTGAAGAGCATTACAAGCATGCACAATACATCCCTGCATGTTCACTGGAGTTATTAGATTATCTCAATAAACTTCGCCTATAAGGTAACCTCAAACAAAAAGTCCAGGGGTTAAAGGTCAGGAGGCCGAGCAGGCCATTGATATTTTAGGTCCAGAACACGATGTAAATACACGAAATTATGTGATGGGCATCCATCATGCTGGTACCACGTTATAATTATGTTTCTTAAAAGGTATCTCCTACAGAAAACCAGGAAGAACTGTTTGTATGAAGGTGGCATACTCTATGCTGATATGGTCACCACCCACGAAATATGGCCCTATAAACTTACTGCCAACCATAACCACACCAGATCTTAACTCTCCATTGATGCTAATGGTCCACCTGTCGAAGCCATCGTGGATTTTCGATGTCTCAAAATGTATGTTCCTCATATTCACTTGGCCTGAGTTGGAGAACGACGATTCATCGGTAAAAACAACATACGAAAAAAATCCAGGTTGGCGATAAGTTGATACTGTACCCATTGACAGTACTCTAGATGATTCGGGAAATCATTCCCATGCAATTCATAGTGGTGTAAGTGTACATGATAGGGATGGAACATATCATGCTTAAAAATGCGATGTGCACTCGCTTTGGGAATGCTAATGTAGGCTTCAAGTTGACATGTGCTGTTCGTGGTGTGTGGATTAACTGCTACAGCAGTAAGAAGAGAAACCTGAACATCTTCATCTGTACGAGTTCTACGATTGCATTGCTTTGGGTTCAAATATGCCGTAACACAATTCCCAACGAGACAGGAAAACGTCCGTCTGGACGGTGGGGTGTTGTCAGGGTTTCGCTCTCTGTAGAGTTCCTCCCCCTGACTAGCATTACGCCGAGATTAAACAGATTGAAGGACATATGAGCAAACCAAGCTATAGAAAATTGTACCAACATAACTGTGTATGTGTGTGCTTCAGTACAACTCACTTGAATGTACTACACTGTACTGTAAAATAAAACGAACACATTTATCTGCTAAATTACATTCTCCATAGATAAGTAGCATTTCTACCTACTCGTTGTTCGAGTGCGTTTCCATTACAACTACTCTCACCTTGTAAAGTACTGTATTCGACTGTACATGGATGACTGACTGAGTAGTTGATACATCATGTGTTTTTCTTTGTTTCCTCTAAGCGCCACTTCTATGGAATAGGGCATGCAACTCTGGGTAACTACATTTTTTTTACATCACCTCTACATCAAATGCAGTGTGTCAACATCATACTGTACTGCACCATGCAGCACAATCGTGTCGCAAGGCAACACATAATTTTCCTTCATGAACCCTTATAAGTCCCAATACCTGTGGCAATTTTTAACAATCCGTTTATTCGACTGTTACACTATTATACAATTTTGAATAGGTATTGGTGAGCTTCATTAAACTATTGACGAATAGATTTCATTGTGACATTTAAAATACTGATATTAGTACTCCTATCTCACTAATAAAAAATGCTATAAGTCTGACTCCCCAGCAGTGTTATATCCCCCTACCACTTATACAACCTATGTGTGAAACACTTATTCATTTGGAGCCCTGGTGTGGAGCTTATTGTGGGTGGTCAATATAAATAGGACAATCTGTATATAAAATGTTATTACCATTTAATTATTTGGTAAAACAATATCTTTTTAACAGAAAGAAACAATCTACCGATTTTCAAATTGTTAGCGAAACTGTTTACCGAGTTTTGTGAAACCCTGAAGAATAATTTCTCACTCTCTCTAACCCTATCTTTCTTTCTTTCAGCTTCTACATTAATATCAGTGGTTATGTATCATCTCTCTCCTGACCGGTTTAGCTATCAGATTGGTAAGTTATTTTACATCATACTGCTCGCTCGTGACCGACTGTTACCCACATGAAATCTCGGGCTCAGCAGCGGGCAGAGCCATGTATCATCTCATATTCCAGGGAAGAGACTTGCTCGTCAATCTTTGGACGAGTGGATGCTCGTCGGCTGCGCTCTGAAGGTTGAAGAGGAAGATCTGCGTCTTTGCAGAAGAGGAGCAGGGCACTAGCGTGCATCAGTCAGGAAGTACTCGAATCTGTGTGATCCGGGATAACAGTTGTAATGCTCTCTAAGTTACATCATAGCTAGCAAGTTACAAGGAGACTGGCCGAGCCTAGTCCTGCTTCCAGTCTGGGAAGGAGGTCACTTAGGTCAGTTTTGTGGGGTAAAAATCAGTATGAAATTAGTTTCAGATTGGCACATGAGCAGAAGAGAATGGGCCTAGGGGAAATGTCACACAAGATGAGAGCGAACATGGCCATCACCTTGGTGCAAAGATTTCTCCCCCACACCGCTGCCATCCTGTAGAGTAGGAGAAGTACTGAAAGATTACCGAAGCAGAAGCAGCCCCCATACCCGATGTCAGGACCTCAATTCCTGAGCAACAGCATTCAAAAAGGTCAGACATCATGCATATTACTGCAATTCACATCCCAGAGGTGCCATACCACTTCCGGTCAGCACAGTTGCACCATGTTGTCAAAGGCGAAATACGAAACGGCGTTGTCCCCGATGGTAGTATGTACCAGGCAACAACCATCGAAGATTATTATGCTGCATTGAGCGTGAAAACTGTGCCAGGCCTGGGCTACAGCATTCTGCTGCCTAGAAACACGAAGTGCCACTGAATGTGGTTTTATAACCAAATGCTTTTAATCCAGTTCCCAGTGAAATGGATCTCACAATGGTTCATGATAAATTAGTGACAGATGTGTTCAATCCCACATCAGTGAAGTCAATGTTCTC
Organism: Clitarchus hookeri; assembly: GCA_002778355.1. Taxonomy (NCBI): domain Eukaryota; kingdom Metazoa; phylum Arthropoda; class Insecta; order Phasmatodea; family Phasmatidae; genus Clitarchus; species Clitarchus hookeri. Next base: position 309,548 of record NQII01001434.1, on the reverse strand, counting down.
GTGCGCTCGACAGCGACTAGAACAAGCCCGAGTCATTCTGCCTCCCACAACCAATAACAACATGATCCCTCAGCTTACCTGTCTGTGTGGCTTGGTCGTAAAAGTTGAAAATACCGCCGAATTGAGGACCATTCCCACTATACCAAGTGCCAGTTATTTAACCACAATAGCGCTGGCTGAAATGGACCACTAGATGTAGTTTCTGCAGAGCAAACACTTGATTGTGCAGTACACATAAATGGAACAGTACAAGAAACACTGTTGTCCTTTATAAGGGTCAGCATGCAGCCAATTACTGCAACTGCCTCAAATTTAAAAAAGGAAAAATGGCATCGCTTTCCTGGCGATGATCGCAGGAAGAGAGTAACAATCAGCTGCCTCTCTCCACATGCAGGATACAGGCATAGCTTTAAGGTCGTCTCAAGGGCATCCACAACCAAGCCAACAGCAATTCCTGTCAGCCACTCAGTCAACAAAAAATGCATGTACGACAGTGGGGAATAGTAACAGGCCCCAGCACAACACATTTATGCCACATTATGCCCAATAGAGGCCAATACTGACACAAAACTATTACAACATATTGCCATACCAGCAGGAGTATAATACCAGCCGAAGTATAAAATTTGCTTTCCTGTGTTGGCTAACTGTGCAATGCCGAATTACCAGTGAAAGAAACACAAACTTCAAAACTGTTCCAAGATCTCCCGCGAAAGAATATAGTAACTGTACCGCCCGCCACCGCACATACGCGCATGCCAGTGTCGTTACTGGACTCTTCTGATAGGCTAGCAGCTTCGGTCAATCAGGGCACGCCCCGGAAAACCCCAGTGGGAAAAACTGCTCGATGGACATGGAAACCGCAGTATCATGCACATGTTTGCCACAGATGAAGACTCATCGTGGAAGGATGCTTAGCACTAACATGGTCGGGAGTAAAGTTAGTTTGGAACCACCTAAGGCATAGCGCCCATTCGGCCTAGCGTAAATCCAGCTAACATAGTGCCAGGGAACACAGTAAGCTGGTGGACGAAGCCTTTTTCAGTGCGATAGCCGAACACTTTATAAGTTTTCTGACTTTGCAGTGTTTTTACTATTAAGCACAATGACAAGAAAAAACACAAAAACGGATACAGAATCGGCATCTATGAAAAGACAACGTGAGCGAGATGAGTCTGATTCTGACACTGGAGTCGGTAAACAGACAACATCCCGTAACACACACACACTAATAGAGGCTACAAAGTAGCTACCGCGCGAAAGGCAGGGAAACCTAAGCTCTTACAAAATAAACAGCACTTTATCAATACCCAAAAAATTCGTGAATTTACTGCACACACAGACACTCAGCGGGAAAACACATTGTGGTACAAGAATGTACCAATTTTTTATAAAGATTCGCACCAGCTCAAACAATCGCTCCATCGTTTGAGAATCAGAATATAAACTTTAAAACACACTAACTTGCTGCAAAGATCTTCGTCTAAATTTCGAGACTCGGAATGGCGACAATTTGGCCATCAAATGGCTGAAAGCACAGGCAATTCAGTGCTACACTCGCGTGCACCCCGATGAATATAACATCGAGGTCATTATTAAGGGGCTCAACCATCACACCCCTGAATAAAACATTGTAAATTAGCTGCAAAAGGCACGCATCTAATTCAGTGATATCCACCAATTTATCAAAAAACAAACACAGACGGCACAATATCATACATCGGCACTGGCATTTACTCTGTCGTGGTCAAGCCTGCAGACACAAAATTATTTGATGTAAAACGCCTACACTGGACACAAGTCCCGATCTAAAGATATAAGTTCTGACCAGAAGATATCCCGCAACGTTAGTGTTGCAGAGAATATGGCCACAGAACCGTAAGATAAAATTCAGGCCCACAAATGCATTCTCTGTGCGCGCGAGCATCTGCGCAGCGAGTGCACTATACCCGATACAACCCCAAAGAAGTACGGGAACTGTGGTCAGGAGGACCATACGGCGGTCTGGAAGCAGTGGCGTAATTTTCTTAAAATTATAGAAAGCCACCTCAAAAATGGCCGTAACGGGACACAGAACACGAGACCAACATACCTTACTATCAACTCACTCACAAAGCAACCTCCCTCACGCATACACAAGCTATTTTATTCGAAGCCATAAACCACTTGAGGTATTTTGTCTACGAACCATCCCAAAACTCTTCTAATACTTATATATAATGCTGCCGAAATAAAGAACAACACATATGAATAGTAGGGTTATACCAATTTTGGGACATCATTAATGAGTAGGAGCCAGGGGCCATCCACCATCTTGGATTTATAATCTCCTGCTTTGTGATTCCGGTCGACCGGCGACCACTTTGTGACCTTGACATTTCCACCATCTTGTTTCTAGAATTTTCCACATCATGCACTGTCATTCCCACCTAGCTATTTCATGTTCTGTCACTAAATTTTATTTTTTTTCATGCTCTATCTTTCCATCTTGCCTCTCTCCCCCCACCTTTTTTCTCCCTTGCACTTTCTTCTTCTGCCATCTTGTATGTCGTCTGCTAGAGTGCAACACTGATGTATGTAATGTTTATTATTGCTACTAGAGTGTGACACCCTATTTACTCGCCCTCATGCAACTCTGCCCACTTGTCCTTGTCCTTCCTTAAATTGCTGCCTGCTAGGGGCACTGGTGTCGCTATAGCTCGGCCACCGGGTTGGTTCTGGAGTTAATTGCTAGGGGTGCTGCCATTTAATTTTGGCAGAGCTTGAAATATCGTCTGGAGTAGAGCGGGATCGAACTGCTGGACCTTAGTTCACCTACATGGTGGACGCCTTAGACCACTCGGCCACCGATAAAGGTATGGAAGTAAGGTTTTAAATGTGGGATATGCATTGCAACAATATCATGTATATATTTAAAATAATGCAAGTTTTGGTTTTCATAATTATTCAAGAATAAAATTTTTTAATAACATAATTTTCTTTCTTAATATCATTATGAAAAAACATACTTATAAAGAAATATATATTTTGAATCAAAGGTATTTATTTTATTTCTTACATTTGAAGTATATTCAATAATTTTTTTATTTTTGTACAGTGAATTTTTTTTATTGTTCATGCTGGTCATCTATCCTCAAACCACTCCAACACCTCTGCCCGCCATGACCCACCTAGAATGTTTAAATAAAGTATATATAAAATTAAAACTCTCAATCATTAACAAAAACCAACTTGAGTAATAAAAAAATCTAGCAACAGTTACAGCAAATGTAATCTTCCTTGTGTTTTGTAAGTCCGACACATTCTTCATATATGCAAATATAACACTTTTTGCAAGCCCGCATGTCAGCCTGTTAGTCTTCTCTGTAAGCCGCACAATACCAATTTTGTGTTGTAATTTTTTTTATAATTTAAGCGAAATAAAAGAGACTAAAGAGAGGGACGCACAACTAGTCCAAAGACAATATATTACATTAATAATCATATAACTTATTTTTAAAGTCGAAGGTAAAATGCGGCACAATAAAGAAATTATTTAAATTATTCGCTTGCCTCATTGGATAGTTAGTGATTAGTGATTATATCAGTTTTCATAGAAGAATAATCGCAGAGAATCGCATCAGATCATTATTTCAATTTTTACATGTCAGCAATGCAGTGCGGCGCGACATAAGTCCCTGCGTGCCTTATCTCTGCCTGCCCACGGTACATGATACACCGTGAGACATAGCACCACTGCATGGCCGCCTTGCCTGCTTCATCTATTAGGCCGAAGGCCCACTTATCTGTCTGCCAGCCATGTACAATTGTCATCAGCAGACTTGACAGGAAAACTGCTGCCCTCCTACAGTTACTAGCATAGCTAAAACTACGATAATTAAGCAGTGCTTGCTCAGAGATCGTGTCATATTGATATCGATGTTATCGTTAGGCAGGCGTAGTGTTACTCTGCGTACAGGACACGCACAGGATATGTGTGGTTATCAGGGACTCAGTCAGCCCTTAAACATGCGACCAGAGTCGTCAGCACCTAGGTTAGCATCGCTCCATTTGGATGGGTGGTTGCTTGGGGGGTGGGGGGCTGCCACTTATGCCTCACCCGATCAAACTGTGGAAAGGGGGGAAACACCTGCCAGTCTTACGCAGAAATAGGTGAGCGACAATCCCCTCGGCATATAAATACGATTCTATTTATCAGTCCGCGCAGGAAAAAACACTGAATTCCCCTCTCCTTTAGACTCGCCCAACAAAATCGACCCATGCATGAGCTGAACTATTTTTTATATATCAATCCGCTACCAGTTCATATTATTTCCCTGTGTATCAAACCGCTTACAGTTCGAACTATTTTCACAATCTTCATACTTCCCGACAAACAGAAAAACCCCATGTATGAGCCGAAGTTCACTGTTAAATAGTATAAATTGGTAAAATCTGCCTGATATTCCACTATTTTGGTACCTTGTCATCTCTATTAATTTCCTGGTAAGTACCATTATGTGAACTTGTACTTATGTCAAATGCGGTCGTGCTCATAACTTCTACCGAGATATACCGACATCTATATTTTTGAAATATGTAAGCCATTGGAAAAAAATAAATGCTGCGTCAATCGTTATATTTTAGCTCAANCCATGTATGAGCCGAAGTTCACTGTTAAATAGTATAAATTGGTAAAATCTGCCTGATATTCCACTATTTTGGTACCTGCGATCACAAACTATACGAGTCATATAGGAAGTCTTCAGACAACCTTGTCATCTCTATTAATTTCCTGGTAAGTACCATTATGTGAACTTGTACTTATGTCAAATGCGGTCGTGCTCATAACTTCTACCGAGATATACCGACATCTATATTTTTGAAATATGTAAGCCATTGGAAAATAATAAATGCTGCGTCAATCGTTATATTTTAGCTCAAGCAGGCAGGTTGTCTGAATAATGTACCGTTTCTAAACTATGGTGATTATAGTGCATATACAAATACAGAAATTCCACATATAAATATATATATTCAAACAGTCTGAACCGCAGTTATATTTGCGGTTTTTTAATCAATCTTTAAGAAAATTGAAATATGTACAAGAGGTGACAAAAGTCATGGGATAGCAATATGGAAATATGTATATATATATGGCAGTAGTATCGCGGATAAAATGTATAAATGGGCAGTGCATTGGTTGGGCTTTCACTTGTAATCAAGTGAATCATGCGAAAAGGTTTCTGAAGTGATTATGGCCGCACGACGGGAATTAACAGACTTTGAACGCGGAATGGTAGTTGTAGTTAGACGCATGGGATATTCCATTTTGGAAATGGTTAGGGAATTCAACATTCCGAGATCCACAGTGTCAAGAGTATGCCGAGAATACATAATTTCCGGCATTACCTCCCACAATGGACAATGCAGTGGCCGACCGCCTACACTTAATGACCGAGACCAACAACGTGTGCGTAGAATGGTCAGTGTTAACAGACAAGCAACACTGCGTGAAATAACCACACGAATCAATGTGGGACGTACGACGGACGTGTCCGTTAGGACAGTGCGGCGAACTTTGTCTGTACTGGGCTATGCCAGCAGAAGACCGACTCGATTGCGTTTACTAACAGCACGACATCGCCTGCAGCGCCTCTCCTGGGTTCGTGACCATATCGGTTGGACCTTAGACGACTGGAAAACCGTGGCTTGGTCAGATGAGTCCCGATTTCAGTTGGAAAGATCATATGGTAGGGTTCGAGTGAGGCGCAGACCCCACGAATCCATGGACCCAAGTTGTCAACAAGGAACTGTGCAAGCTGGTGGTGGCTCCATAATGGTGTGGGCTGTTTTTACATGGAATGGACTGGGTCCTNTAAGAGCTGATGGTAGGGTTCGAGTGTGGCGCAGACCCCACGAATCCATGGACCCAAGTTGTCAACAAGGAACTGTGCAAGCTGGTGGTGGCTCCATAATGGTGTGGGCTGTTTTTACATGGAATGGACTGGGTCCTCTGGTCCAACTGAACCAATCATTGACTGGAAAGGGTTATGTTCAGCTACTTGGAGACCACTTGCAGCCATTCATAGACTTCATGTACCAAAACAACGGTGGCATTTTTATGGATGACAATGCGCCATGTCACCGGGCCACAACTGTTCGCGATTGATTTGAAGAACATTCTGGACAATTCCAGCGAATGATTTGGCCACCAAGATCCCCCGATATGAATCCCATATAACATTTATGAGACATAATCGAGAAGTCAGTTCGTGCACAAACTGCTACACCGGCAACACTTTCGCAATTATGGACGTCTATAGAGGCAGCATGGCTCAATATTTATGCCAGGGACTTCCAACGACTTGTTGAGTCCATGCCACGTCGAGTTGCCGCACTTCGCCGGGCAAAAGGAGGTCCGACACGATATTAGGAGGTATCCCATGACTTTTGTCGCCTCAGTGTTTTTGGATGTGTCGTGTATTATGAGTTATCATTAATTAATTGGCAAAATTGAACTGCTACCTATATTTTAAATATAAATATTGTTCACAGGCGTGTTAGTAAGAAATACGCGCACGAATGTAGTTCGTTGTCCCTTGCTATATAGTTTTATTTGCATGAAGTAGATCATTAGCAGAGTCTCAGGCAAGTTGGAAGTAGCCATGAACGGACTATTACAGGTAGCACTCCTAATGTCGAAGCCCGCAACTGCAAACATATAGTAATTTTCAGGGCAAATATACAGACGGAGTGGTGAAAGATTTACGCATGATGCAACAAAAGATATGTGTTAAATAATATATCACATGCACTGCTACACCTAAAAACCATAATATTCAGCCTGAAACTCCCCTGTTGTGAATTTTGTTGGAGCCGTAACGTATAGACAATAAAGTCTTAAAATTAAATGTGTTCACAGCCTAGAAACCCCTTTTGAAGAATTAATTCGAGTAGATCTTTTATACAGCAGAAGTGTTTGTAAAAATATTTGTACCGCATGACTGTTCACGTTAGGTTTGTATTACTATGAAACCATTACTTTAAAGTTTGCGTGAATAATATCGTCAAATAATTGTAGTAAACGCACTTCTATCAAAATTCATATTTGATGAATAGAGTACGGTAGTACGAAAAAGTTTATTCGTTTGATTATAATTCAGTATTAGAGAAATAACACTACTGGATCCCGTGTGCTAACAGCAGCTGTATATTACTCGAGCAGGATACGGTGAAAAATAATTTTGACGAAGTCTGAGTGGATCATCTGAATAATATTGCATAAACAGCTATTTATCCGCGGTGATAGAGAAGGTTGAATTCTCCGAACCACGTTTGTCATTTTATTAAAATGATATATTCGATCAGTCATGTACATAAGTCCTTGTTTCTTCGACTTGATTCCCCTCTGCAGCTTTCCAGGAATGATTCCCGGTGGGGCCATCGTGGGTATTTTTAGTGGTTAATGGTGGGTTTTCTCGGTGGTCTCGCTCTTCATTTCATTAAATAATTTAAAATTTTGCTAACTACGTAAACTTTTGTTCATTGCAATGCTTCACGTACAACATTTCTTGTCATGCTAAAAATTATATACATTTAATAAATAAAAATTATACGGGTTTTTGCAGGTTTAATTCTGGTTATCCAACGTCGAGCAGCCTTCGCGCGTTCCGGTGTATAGCCCAGTAGAGATGTCGAGCTTTTGTCATCTCATAACAGCTTAGACCTTCTGTTGTTTCTGGTAAGTATGTAGGGAAAAATTAATTAATACTATTTTATGTGCTTAATATTATCACGAAATTAAGGTCATACACCAATATGACCAGGCCCACCTAAAGGATATTGGGGCCTGGGACAAAGCTATATTTTTTTGGGACCCCTATTTGATGCGACACTTTGAATATTACTTATGTTCGTTTTTTATTCTGAATTACCGTTAGAAAACACGTTACTTGTAAACAGTTTTTTATTTTACTGCCAAGCTAAATATTGATAAGAAAAAATAATTCCCTCTGTTCTCATTAAAATATCGTGAAAAATTACATATGATTCAATAAATCTCATATTATAAACAAGGTCACGACATTGAACAATGCTCTCTATAACTTATTGTATTCTAGTGGAGGACCCTGGCTAAGACAACATAAAAAAAAGGCAGTTTAATTTGTAAAGGTAAAGAACATTTTTTACGAGATGGTTGTAATCAAAACGTCTGCACTATAACACAATTGTTTCTAAATGTATAATACTTGCAAAGTACCAAGTACGAAAGGTAACATAACCAAAGATTTTTATACTTGCAGGCAGATGTAATTTTTTTTGTACAGCCATAAAACATTAATGTTTATTGCGAATGCATGTTTCAGGTCGTTGATCCCATACAAAGCAATGAACAGCAGGGTTCCGCCTGTTACCTCCTCGAGTAGTGCTGCTTCGTCCTCTCCTATGGTAAGAACTATGTCACCTATGCTCTTGTGTGCGGGTTTTGCCAGCTATCTTTTAGTCTCCGCAAGAATGGGTTGCGTCATGAATGCCAGTGCTCACATAATCCACTGATGAGGGATAAACAGTTGTGTGATAGGTGTGCAGCAAATATAAATGGCAAGGATAATTACGAAAAATATTTTAGATAATGCACGGGCAGTGTAAAACGGGCGGCATCAACACAATGTAAATTTTGTTGTGCGGCGTTCACAAATTTAAGCAATGCGTAAAGGCACGAGGCAATCCGTCAGTTTAACCCACAAAAGAAGACTTACACTTGCAAGGATAATGGTAGGGTTTTCACAAGTGCACACACACTGACAAATCATGTAGTAAAATGCAATGGCCCAGCCCACTTCCTGCGAAGCGACGACGTGTTGCTGCCTCCCTCCCAGCTCGTTCGATTTCGGCAGAGAGCAGTTCCCACCACCGCTGTGGAGTAGTCGTCGGGCCAGCGAACCCAATGAGTTCGGGTTCGTGGAGACAGAGACAGCCTTCAGAGGCGTAATGAAAACCCTCGTCGCCGTAAACACTTCGAGCCAAGCCATGGACATCTGCAACTATCTGGAGGAAATGAAGGAGCCGATTATCGAAGACCAGGGCGCCATAATATTTAATTTATTCTTGAAATGTAGTTATGGAAAGCCGNGCAATGGCCCAGCCCACTTCCTGCGAAGCGACGACGTGTTGCTGCCTCCCTCCCAGCTCGTTCGATTTCGGCAGAGGGCAGTTCCCACCACCGCTGTGGAGTAGTCGTCGGGCCAGCGAACCCAATGAGTTCGGGTTCGTGGAGACAGAGACAGCCTTCAGAGGCGTAATGAAAACCCTCGTCGCCGTAAACACTTCGAGCCAAGCCATGGACATCTGCAACTATCTGGAGGAAATGAAGGAGCCGATTATCGAAGACCAGGGCGCCATAATATTTAATTTATTCTTGAAATGTAGTTATGGAAAGCCGGACCCACATGAGGCAGATACGGACAACAGGGCTTTTAAAACGAAGAATGTGCCAGTCTACAGTACTAAGTATATTCAAAATGCTGTGCCGGTCAGCATCGAAAAGATATGTGAAGAGAAGTACCATGAAAGGGGAAGTGGCTGGAATCCTCACCTATGTGAAACGCCTGCAGCTTAGCATTAACACGCTAAATACCCTCTGTGTTTCTTCATACATAGATTTGCCTTGCCATCATAAAAAACAAGCATGCAAATTTGAAACCGCAAAATACCAGCGACCTTATGTGTTTCAAGTGGGCTGTTCTGGCAGGTTTTGTGGATGGCGAACATTCTGAACAAGCACACCGCCACAACGAAGCCCTAGAAGGGAAGTTTAATTTTACAGGCATCGAATTCCCAACTCCAATGCACGAAATTAAGGTATTCGAGAAGAACAATCCTGCTGTTTCGTGTACTCGCTCACCGACAAGGAGAAGGTTGTGCCCATACGAGTTGTGAAAGAAGAAAAAGAAAATAATTTTTATCTGCTACTGCTGACAACTAAAGATGGGAACGCCCACGATACCTACATAAAAAAATGTTTCAAGAATGGTGCAATCGTATGTATCAACCCACCGCCACATGATCCATATATGTAAGCGACGCTTCGCGTATCACCATGAACTGCCACGAAATTCCAGGCTGACAGGACAGCAGTGTTTAGAACAACACATAAAATATTGTAGCACCCATGCCCCAGCAAGAATAGAGATGCCGCAGCACGAAAGAAGTGACCGAAGATCTGTGTTAAAATTTAAAAATTAACAGAATTGAGATAAATAGCTCATTTTGAAGCGATGCTCAAGACAGTCCATACCAAAAACACGAGGACTATAGCCAGCAAGACCGCAAACCTACCAACTGACCCCCATATGTATACATGCGAGGATGAAGAAGAAAACTGATAAAGGATATAGTCGAAATTGGGAAAAGAGTACAAGAAATATAGGAAGTAACGAAGCCGATGGAAACCCTAATGAACCTGCAACTATTATATAATTTGACTGCCGACGAGTGCTGCCACTGCTCCGTGCCATTTACCGACAGAAACCTGCCAAGTAATGGACCACTTACACTTTACAGGTAAATATATTGGCCCGGTATGTAACGAATGCAATTTGCTCCGCCGCCCCAAGAAGCAGCCTGAATTGTTCCACAATTTGGTCTATGGTGAGAGTTTTATTATTAAACAGCTAGGGCTATGGCGACAAGGAAAACTTCATAACCCCGCACACGGAGGAGATGCTTATTACATTTTCGAAATCACTAGCTGAGAGATTCAGTATTCAATTCATTGCCCCATTTAGATTTATATCCGCAAGCCTGGCCACGCTCTCCAAAAACCTACCAAAAAACGAATAAAAAAAANCATTGCCCCATTTAGATTTATATCCGCAAGCCTGGCCACGCTCTCCAAAAACCTACCAAAAAACGAATAAAAAAAATAATACAAATGTTTTATACCAAACGAAATTGCACTAGTTACCCTCAAAGGAGTGTTATCATATGACTACATTGCAGATTTGGCCAAGTTAAACGAACCACAACTCTCAACTATGGAAACATTTTACAACAAATTGACAAACTCAAATATATCAGACAAAGATTACCTGCATGCCATGATGGTTTGGGACAAGTTTAATTGTACAACACTTGGTGACTACTCTAAAGTTGATTTAAAGACAGATGTGCTCATCCTAGCTGATGTTTTTTTTTAAATTTCAGGAAACCGTGCTTTAAAACTTATGGCCTCGACTGCATCCGCTACGTGAGCGTGCCATGATTCTTGTTTGATGCAATGCTGAAACTTACCAAAGTTTATTTTGNGAGAAGAACAATCCTGCTGTTTCGTGTACTCGCTCACCGACAAGGAGAAGGTTGTGCCCATACGAGTTGTGAAAGAGGAAAAAGAAAATAATTTTTATCTGCTACTGCTGACAACTAAAAATGGGAACGCCCACGATACCTACATAAAAAAATGTTTCAAGAATGGTGCAATCGTATGTATTAACCCACCGCCACATGATCCATATATGTAAGCGACGCTTCGCGTATCACCATGAACTGCCACGAAATTCCAGGCTGACAGGACAGCAGTGTTTAGAACAACACATAAAATATTGTAGCACCCATGCCCCAGCAAGAATAGAGATGCCGCAGCACGAAAGAAGTGACCAAAGATCTGTGTTAAAATTTAAAAATTAACAGAATTGAGATAAATAGCTAATTTTGAAGCGATGCTCAAGACAGTCCATACCAAAAACACGAGGACTATAGCCAGCAAGACCGCAAACCTACCAACTGAGCCCCATATTATACATGCGAGGATGAAGAAGAAAACTCATAAAGGATATAGTCGAAATTGGGAAAAGAGTACAAGAAATATAGGAAGTAACGAAGCCGATGGAAACCCTAATGAACCTGCAACTATTATATAATTTGACTGCCGACGAGTGCTGCCACTGCTCCGTGCCATTTACCGACAGAAACCTGCCAAGTAATGGACCACTTACACTTTACAGGTAAATATATTGGCCCGGTATGTAACGAATGCAATTTGCTCCGCCGCCCCAAGAAGCAGCCTGAATTGTTCCACAATTTGGTCTATGGTGAGAGTTTTATTATTAAACAGCTAGGGCTATGGCGACAAGGAAAACTTCATAACCCCGCACACGGAGGAGATGCTTATTACATTTTCGAAATCACTAGCTGAGAGATTCAGTATTCAATTCATTGCCCCATTTAGATTTATATCCGCAAGCCTGGCCACGCTCTCCAAAAACCTACCAAAAAACGAATAAAAAAAAAAATACAAATGTTTTATACCAAACGAAATTGCACTAGTTACCCTCAAAGGAGTGTTATCATATGACTACATTANAAAAATACAAATGTTTTATACCAAACGAAATTGCACTAGTTACCCTCAAAGGAGTGTTATCATATGACTACATTACAGATTTGGCCAAGTTAAACGAACCACAACTCTCAACTATGGAAACATTTTACAACAAATTGACAAACTCAAATATATCAGACAAAGATTACCTGCCTACCATGATGGTTTGGGACAAGTTTAATTGTACAACACTTGGTGACTACTCTAAAGTTGATTTAAAGACAGATGTGCTCATCCTAGCTGATGTTTTTTTTTTAAATTTCAGGAAACCGTGCTTTAAAACTTATGGCATCGACTGCATCCGCTACGTGAGCGTGCCATGATTCTTGTTTGATGCAATGCTGAAACTTACCAAAGTTTATTTTGNATCGACTGCATCCGCTACGTGAGCGTGCCATGATTCTTGTTTGATGCAATGCTGAAACTTACCAAAGTTTATTTTGAAATACTCACAGACTACGAAATGTATTGGTTCATTGAAAAGGAAATAGGGGTATGGGACATGGCCCAGTGTGTCAAGTGTCACTGCATGGAAAACAATAAGTGCATTCCATCCATGTACGATGCCACCAAGGAGCTGCCCTATCTCCAGCATGTAGATGCGAATAATTTATAAGGGTGGGCGAGGTCTCTACTCCCACCCATAAGTGATTTCCAGTGGGTCGATACAGACATTGACGTCATGGGTGTGCCCGACGAAAGCATTACAGGCTATAATATCGAGTACCCCGCAGCCCTGCATAAGGCACACAAGGACCTGCCGTTTCTGCCGGCGAACGAATGTACCCCTGGATCAAAGAACAAGAAGCTTATGATAACATTAGAAAAAATGAAATATATATAATTCATTACAGGGATTTAAAACAAGCACTGGTACATGGGCTGACAATTAAAAAAATGCACAGGATACTGCAATTTGAAGAGGAAGCATGGCTCTAACCATATATTGATCTATATACATAAAAATTACCAGCAGCAAACAAAAATTTTGAAAAAGACTTCTTTTAATTAATTTGGAAAATTATGGAAAACAAAAGGAAGAAGTAGAACATGGAATTAGTATGCTAGGAACAAAGAGCAAAGAAACTGATTGCAAAACCAACATTCAAAGATAGGATTACATATAACGAAAATTTATCTCTGGTAAATATGGAAAAATAATACTTTTAATTTAACAAACCTATATATGGGGACTTTGCAGTAATATACCTCTCCAAGACCCTGATGTATAGATTTCATAATAATGTAATGAAGAAAAAATATGAAAACGACTTTGAGCTGGCCTACACGGACACCGACAGATCCATATATTAGATAAATACCAATGATTTCTATCAGGACCTGGCTTATGATATGATGTTAATGGCAGAGTTCAATACCAGTGCCAACCCCCCTCCCTTCCTTACATGCTTGCTTCTCACCAAGAAATGCTAAAGTTATTGGAGACTTTAAGGATGATGTGAAGGGGATGTAATACAAGAATTTATTGGGCTCAATGCCAAAATGTATGACTACAGATGTAACAACAAGGCCACCAAAAAGGTTAAAGGCATCCAGAAGTGTGCAGTGAAGGATAGGATCACATTTGAAGATTATAAGAAGGTATTAATGCAACAACNGTTAAAGGCATCCAGAAGTGTGCAGTGAAGGATAGGATCACATTTGAAGATTATAAGAAGGTATTAATGCAACAACGTTTACGTGTTTCTGTCAACACAATCAGATCGCACCAGCACAATATATACACTGAATGTACCAACAAATAAGCTCTAACTTGGACTGACGACAAGAGGAAGATAAAGGAAGATGGCAACCATACAGAGCCTTATGGCTATGACGATGGCTTTATGTAAATATATCCCACCATCAGCTGCAGCGATACACTGTAGCCCATGCAAGAGTATGCATATAATGTCAGGTGTGCCAGTAAAGAATCATAATGGAATCTGTAGCCCATGCAAGAGGATGCATATCTTGTCAGGTGTGTCGTTATACAAATACATTGGAGCCTGTCCATACCAACCATCCACACGACCAGTTAGTCTGTTTATCCATTTTATTTTGACTTACATTATGTTAGATTTTGTTGTGGCACGCTGTAGCCTGTGCAAGAGATATACTCGTCCTGTCAGGTGTATCGTTGGCTTATCCAAGTCCTCCGCTATTTTGTATACATTATTGTTTTACACAAGATAGTATTTTTCCTGGGTAGCAATGATTTTTTTGGCATTGTATGCAAGGTTCATCTGCCTAACTTTGATTCTTTCTCCACTAGTGCACTTTTTTGTGGGTTGCATTGTCTTCCATATTTTTCAGCGTTGTATGCAAGGTTCGTCTGCCTTGCTTAGATTATTTTCGCCATATTATGTTCTGCATTAGCTTCAAGATTTTTCGGCATTTCATGCAGGTTTCGTCTGCCTTGCTTCAATTATTCTCCATTATATATTTTGCATTTACTGCAAGATTTTTCGACGTTGCCTGTAATGTTCTTCTGCCTTGCTTTATTTTTTCGTGGGNATATATTTTGCATTTACTGCAAGATTTTTCGACGTTGCCTGTAATGTTCTTCTGCCTTGCTTTATTTTTTCGTGGGCGACATATTTTTTATGACACATATAGTTTTATCATTATTTTTAAAAATATGTATATTACTCTGTCCGATGTTATTTGACAATTGTCTTGTATTAAAGATAATTTTTCTATTCATCACACTGAGGTCATAAAAGAATGACATNCGATGTTATTTGACAATTGTCTTGTATTAAAGATAATTTTTCTATTCATCACACTGAGGTCATAAAAGAATGACATTGCATATTCTTCTCTGCTGAAGAAAACGATGCTGAAAAGGGGACTGGTAATGTTCTTAATACATGCCTCTTCCTGGGTGTGGATGAATGAGATCAGGATGCATAATATGAGTCAGATCCTGGCCTCAGGGTGTAAAATCTGAAGCGATTTCACTCCCCCCTCAACTCCAGAAAAAAATTTTATGTTCTTGTATCAGCAATGTGATAGGGCGAGAGACTTTAAAACATAAATCCCCTTTTCTTTCAATGTGATATGTTCTTCATTTTACTTACATCATTTCGTGGAAATAGGATTTTATGCCTATGTTTGACCACCAACCCATCGGTTACGAACAATTCACAGGGGGTTCAACACTTATTGTTGCTGGAATTATGAATGTAAAATGGTGGTTTTATCATACACATACAAAACGTTTATGTGGCATAGCTCTTACTATTCCTTCTCTCTTTCACTGTCTCCCTTCTCTTTTCTTTGTCTATACTGTTTTCTTTATTTATTTTTAGTAGCTATAAATAGGGGGTTCCAAAACAGGGGCTGCGGATGGGGCAGCGGGGAGCCATGGGGAGTCATCGGAGGAAGCAATGGAGCGTCATCGGGGGTAGCCTATGACATCATTATTTCCCCCTTTTTACCGTTTTTCCCTCGAAATATCCATTTTTTCCCACAAAAACCTCAAAATTTCCTGAATTTTCCTCAAAATTTTCCAAAATTTTCTGAAAAAAATATTTTATGCACAATTCATCTGGTTTGCACAATGAGGCTCACCCCGCCTGAAATTGAGGCTCTCGAAATGGTTATGTTACTAATTAGCTACGCGAGGCTCTCGAAACTGACAAGTCAGTACCATTTATAATAGCTGAAAAATGTTCGTGTTCATTGCACCCTGACATAAAACTTCTCACAGCATATAAGCATAGTTGGCCCTAATTTCCGAATCGTATTACAGTGTCACCAAATTTGTATCATATGCATCACCCCCCACAACGAAAATTATCACATAGTCATTTAAGAACTATGAGAACTTATAAGCATAGTTGGCTGTAATTCCCGAACCATTTAAGGTACAACCGTCAAATTCATAACCTAGGCATCACCCCTGACAACGAAAATTATTATACAGTTATTTGAGCCCTATCTGAACTTATAAGCATTGTTGTCGTAATTCCCGAACAATTTAAGGTACAACCATCAAATTCATAACATAGGCATCGCCCCCCGGCAAAGAAAATTAACACATGGTCATTTAAGCCCTATGCAAACTTATAAGCATAATGGGTCGTAATTTCCAACCCATTTAAGATATAGTCATCAAATTTGTAACATACGCATCACCCCCAACAACGAAAATGTCCACATAGCTATATATGCCCTATGCGAACTTATAAGCATAGTTGGTCATAATTTCCGAACGGTTTAAGATAGTCACCAAATTCGTAACATAGACATAACCTCTGACAATGCTAATTATTAAAGTCTTATTTAAGCCCTATGCGAACCACAAGCAAACTTGGCCATAATTCCCAAACCATTTAAGTCACAACCATCAAATTCATAACATAGGCATCAAGCCCAACAACGGAAATTATCACAGGGTCATTTATGCCCTATGCATACTTATAAGCGTAGTTGACTGTAATTCCCGAACCATTTAAGATGCAGTAGTCAAATTCGTAACATAGACATCACCCCGACAACGAAAATTATCACATGTTCATTTATGCCCTATGCATANCAAAATTTTCCAAAATTTTCTGAAAAAAATATTTTATGCACAATTCATCTGGTTTGCACAATGAGGCTCACCCCGCCTGAAATTGAGGCTCTCGAAATGGTTATGTTACTAATTAGCTACGCGAGGCTCTCGAAACTAACAAGTCAGTACCATTTATAATAGCTGAAAAATGTTCGTGTTCATTGCACCCTGACATAAAACTTCTCACAGCATATAAGCATAGTTGGCCCTAATTTCCGAATCGTATTACAGTGTCACCAAATTTGTATCATATGCATCACCCCCCACAACGAAAATTATCACATAGTCATTTAAGAACTATGAGAACTTATAAGCATAGTTGGCTGTAATTCCCGAACCATTTAAGGTACAACCGTCAAATTCATAACCTAGGCATCACCCCTGACAACGAAAATTATTATACAGTTATTTGAGCCCTATCTGAACTTATAAGCATTGTTGTCGTAATTCCCGAACAATTTAAGGTACAACCATCAAATTCATAACATAGGCATCGCCCCCCGGCAAAGAAAATTAACACATGGTCATTTAAGCCCTATGCAAACTTATAAGCATAATGGGTCGTAATTTCCAACCCATTTAAGATATAGTCATCAAATTTGTAACATACGCATCACCCCCAACAACGAAAATGTCCACATNAATTTCCAACCCATTTAAGATATAGTCATCAAATTTGTAACATACGCATCACCCCCAACAACGAAAATGTCCACATGGTTATATATGCCCTATGCGAACTTATAAGCATAGTTGGTCATAATTTCCGAACGGTTTAAGATAGTCACCAAATTCGTAACATAGACATAACCTCTGACAATGCTAATTATCAAAGTCTTATTTAAGCCCTATGCGAACCACAAGCAAACTTGGCCATAATTCCCAAACCATTTAAGTCACAACCATCAAATTCGTAACATAGGCATCAAGCCCAACAACGGAAATTATCACAGGATCATTTATGCCCTATGCATACTTATAAGCGTAGTTGACTGTAATTCCCGAACCATTTAAGATACAGTAGTCAAATTCGTAACATAGACATCACCCCGACAACGAAAATTATCACATGTTCATTTATGCCCTATGCATANGCAGTAGTCAAATTCGTAACATAGACATCACCCCGACAACGAAAATTATCACATGTTCATTTATGCCCTATGCATATTTATAAGCATAGTTGACCATAATTCCCGATCTGTTTAAGGTACAGTCGTAAAATTCGTAACATTGACATCACTCCCAACAACGAAAATATCACAGGGTCATTTAAGCTCTATGCGAACTTATAAGCACAGTTGACCATAATTCCCGAACCGTTTAAGATAAAGTCGTCAATTTCGTAACACAGACATTACCTCCGAAAACGAAAATTATCACAGGAACATTTAAATGACTATGACAATTTTCACTATCGGGGGTGATGCATATGTTACAAATTTGGTGACTATATCTTAAACGATTCGGAAATTATATGCTGTGAGAAGTTGTATGCCAGGCACAGAGGCATGGATAATATACATGATCAATGTGATAAATGTGCAGAGAAGGAATAACTGAAAGCTCTTATAATTATGTTAACATCCAAACTGGCTACGAAAACCGATATTGCAAGGCATATCAAGAAGGTGATGGATGCATTGAGCGACTGGAAAGTATCTAAAACTCACTTTCCTTATTTCGAGAGTGAATGCATTTGTGTGTGTGTATATATATATATACACATGTGTGTGTGTGTTTATTCCATTCTATGAATGATGGCTGACCGAACCGAACTGACGAATAAGTTGCAGCAGGCTATCGAAGNACCGAACCGAACTGACGAATAAGTTGCAGTAGGCTATCGAAGATGTTCGCGCGAAATATCTTCTCACGAAGAGTAATAGACTAGCTCTTGAGAATCGAAGGGAAGAACCTTACAAGCATATAACCAGCTGCCTCGAATAACTTGGTCGACGCCAGGAGGAAGTTTTGCCTCGACTGTTTATCAATTGCAAAATCAAGTTGGAAGGACACTACCCGATGCATTAATGGAAAAGAAGTTCAGAACTGCCTGAATTGGAAGGAGGCATCACAAGTGACAAAGATGATCTGCCCCTGATCGATTTACTGTGTGTGTGGGAAGGGAAACGAACACGAGAGCGCGGTCCCGAGGTGGGCACTCTTATCGGGCACTACATCGCTTCCTACTCCTATCGGAACAGCAAAAAGACATATGGCGCATGACACCGCGAAGAAAAATGGATTCTCAAAAACAAGGAAGTGCTGTTATTGCCAGGTGTGATGTAGATCAGCAAGCACACGGTGAAAATGATGCAATATCTGTGCGAACTTTTATTTCGTAGTCATCCCGGACACTACACCGAATCGGAATTGCACAAGTACCACCACCTGCTAGATTCCAGTTAAGACCATTATGTTTACGATAACCCCGCGACACAACGATTTAAGGACACCATCCTTGCGGAATTCGGCATTATCGCTGGACTGTTTCCACGATTGGTCGAAGCTATTGGTCGAAGCTATTGGTAGAAGCTATTGGTCGAAGCTATGGTCATAATTTCGGATGCTGTAGAAGATAGATGCCAAATGCCAGATAGACTACATGTTTTGGGACGATCTGAACGAACTTGTCGATAGACTACGATTACTGCTTGCTTCGCAATCTGCAGGTTACCAGTCGCACACCAAAGAAATAATGTTCATTATCGAAGAACTCGTCGTAGCTGATTACGTCGTGCAATGACAAAATATGCCGTTTCTGGGGAACTGCACAGGCTGGCAAGAAGGAATTATCCTCAAAGAAAGTATGTAACGAAAGGGCTGGACGATAGGTTCCAATCCGACCTGTTCGAAATGCAAAACTTTGCTCGTCCGAATAAAGGCCACTACAACATTTTAACTATCAGAGACACGTTTTCTAAGTATGCATGGGTCAGGCCGATCAAGTCGAAGAATGCACGCGATGTCACCAAGGCTATGGCAGATGTGTTGCACGAAGGACGGAGAACACCAAAAAAGCCTATGCAGACTGGCTCATTAAAGAAAACATTAACAAAATAAAAACACGCAGTATCCAGGGAGGCTCAATCTGGCGCTACATTAAAACCAAAACCTGCAGAAATTTCCCCACTTCAATCAGGAAACACTCTAATAGACACACCAGAAGGAAAAACATAAATTTTAGCCAATTATTTTGAAACAACACTAAAACCACCACACCTCCCCAATGATCTTAGTGAAACATCAAAGGATGAAGACGCCAGAACATGTCACCACACTCCCCCCCCCCCCCNCCCCCCCCTGGTTCAGACACCAGACACACCACTAATCACACCTGGAGAGCTCACAAACATAATCACCAAAACACTAAAAACCTCAGCGGCCCCAGGATCAGACAAAATACCAAAAGCAATAATCATACACCTTCCCCCAGCAGCAATCCTACAACTAACATACATACTTAATGCAGCCATCACACTAACTCACTTCCCCACTGACTGGAAAAATGCCATCATTGTACCAATCCAGAAACCAGGAAAAGACGCAACATCACCCAAAGCCTACAGACCAATAGCACTACTACCAACACTCTCCATAATTTTTGAAAAACTTATATTAAACAGAATACCCTCCACAGTCCGGTCAGACACCCTGTAACCACACTTCCAATTTGGATTTCGAAAACAACATTCCACCACACATGCAATTGCAAGGACAACTCACCTTGCACAAACAGCGTTTGCAAACATCCAAAGAGCCGGACTGCTGCTTCTAGACCTCACTAAAGCTTTCAATTCAGTACACCACACACTTCTCATACAAAACCTAACATCCACAAACATATCGCGCCATCTCATCAGACTCATCCACTCATTTCTCAGAAACCGTGCATTCCAAGTAAGGATTCATACACACCTCTCATCTGCACACCCAGCTGAAGCTGGAGTCCCTCAAGGCGCCATACCCAGCCCTCTTCTCTTCGCCATCTTCATTCGCTACATCAGAAACAGCCCACACACAAAAATCACACAACATGCAGACGACACAGCTATTCTCACTGCACACAAACAGCATGAAACAATTGATCAAAACCTAAAAGACTCATTTAACACAATAAAAAACTTTTTAACAAACATAGGCATAGAATTAAACGTAGACAAGACAATTGCTCTGTTCCTCACCAGACACCCAGCCGATACCCCTCCACCACCACTACAACTACTGGGAAACCAAATAGACTGGGAACCTCACGCAAAGTACCTGGGGGTACTAAAAGACACAAAACTTCACTTCATACAACACATAAAACAGGCAGCAGGAAAAGCTAGGGGAGCCATCCGAGAACTTACACCCATTTTATCACCTTCAAACCACCTTGACAGTCACACAAGAATAACAGTCATCAAAACTGCTATCCTTCCACTTCTCACATATGCAGCACCCATCTGGGTAACATCAGCTCACAGAAATCACTTCCCACTCTACAACTCCTACTATGAAGCCCTTCGCGCAGCCACAAATTCACCCCGCCTCACACACAGAAGAAAACTATTAAAACTCACACAAACTAAAAACCTCATCCACTATCTACAAAACCTCACCCAAACTTTCACAGTAAAACTCAAAGAACACCCAAATCCACTCATAAATTCACTCATGGCACGTATACCCAACCTCAGAAGACCTCCATTCACCACTGTGCATCTCAGGGAACACAACCACCTGAAATACCTAGGCCAAACAAGCTCCAGCTCCAGTGATGAAGAAAACTCCAACCCACCATAAGAACAGCTACCAGCAACAGGACAAGAAAACCCAGTGAAGAAGAAATGTGAAAAATAAGACCCAAAATTAAATAAACAGTGCAACGGGGTTTTTTTACAGGGGGTACTCCCCTTTTNAAGAAATGTGAAAAATAAGACCCAAAATTAAATAAACAGTGCAACGGGGTTTTTTTACAGGGGGTACTCCCCTTTTCCCCCTAAGTAAACCAAAATAAAATAAGTGAAACAATCCTTGAATGAATAAAGTGTAACATACTATATCCTAATTAAACTAACTTTAAGTACACTAGAGAGTTAGCTAAACAAAACCAAAAACAGTAACTTTAAAAGCCATAGCCCATTTTATTTTTATCAAATTATAAAAAAAAAAATAACATTTTTTNAAAAAAAAAAATTACATTTTTTCTTACAGAAACTTTAAATTAAAAAAAATAATGTAGCCAGTAATAATAGGGATGGCTTACCAGTTAAGATAGAAGGAGAAGGATAGTAAAAAAAAAAAAAATAAAATAAAGGACGGATACAAAAAATCTCCACATCAAAGATGGTAAGGAATACTTAAATGCCCCTTTATATGCACTGATGAAAAGGTGCTGTATAAATCACTATTCCACATAATCTGGGCTCAAGACTAGCATCGTTGAGCGTTTTCACTGGACTCTAAAAGCCAAAATGTGGAGACATTTCACAGCGAATGGAAACTACAAGTGGCTTGAGCTACTGCTTAAACTCGTCCGCGAGTATAATTCTACAGTTCATTATACCATTCGCATGAAGCCCGAAGAATTCAAGGACGACTCCCTGCCGCGGTCTGTTTATACTTTTCTGACGAGCAGAGAGACCTGCGCAAGCCTAAGCCAAGATCGATGACCTGATGCGCATCTCGAAACAGCATAGTATTTTCTACAAGGTAAATCATCACAACTGATCGGTGGAATTGTACAAGGTGGTTCGCATACGACATTGGTACCCGAGCACGTATTACCTCGAGGACCTATGAGGCAAACCCATCGTCGGAGGATTTTATGTAGAGGAGATCCAGCCTATGAAGTTTTATTTTTGTGGAGAAGGTGCTGAAAAGATGTAATGGTCGGGTGTATGTGAGGTAGCTCAGACACTCGAAACATGACGACTCGTGGGTTGACGAGAACATTTAGAAATAGTACTTCACCTAACACTCTGCTGGTGCAGACCTGTGAAAATGGTAACACAGATATTCTCATGCAAGCACAGATTATTTTATTCTAACAGAGTCAGCTGTCCTGCCTGTCCATGCATGCTTGCAAACTCAACCCCATTAATCTAAATTGTATACATTTGTTATTCCGAAAGAATTTTTTTACATAATTTTTTTGCTTAAGTTATTAGTTCCTTTTCTTTGTTTAGAAAAACAAACTGTTCACTAAGATTTTTCACCATTACGCTTTACATTATCTTCTTTTCTGAATTAATATGGATCATGACACAATAAAATTAGAGGTATAAATGTTTTAAAAATATACACATATTTTATTCATCAAACTCTTTTAGTACGTTATCGCATAAATGTTAGGCAATATTAGTTTACATTGACAGGCAAAAAAGGTTTATTTAATGGCCTTTTTGTTTTTTGCATTTATGATGCGACATATTTGTCCATTATTTATACATAGATAAGCAAGATAATTTTTAAGACATAAAATTTTTTTTTTTTATGAAAAATGCCTTGCTGTGATTGTTTACACATACCAACACACAAAATGCTCATAAAAATATNAGGTATAAATGTTTTAAAAATATACACATATTTTATTCATCAAACTCTTTTAGTACGTTATCGCATAAATGTTAGGCAATATTAGTTTACATTGACAGGCAAAAAAGGTTTATTTAATGGCCTTTTTGTTTTTTGCATTTATGATGCGACATATTTGTCCATTATTTATACATAGATAAGCAAGATAATTTTTAAGACATAAAATTTTTTTTTTATGAAAAATGCCTTGCTGTGATTGTTTACACATACCAACACACAAAATGCTCATAAAAATAGAATTGACAACTATACATTTATATATACTGTTACTCTGTTCGAAACACTTTCTTTGTATTGTTTGTTATTATCCACNGAATTGACAACTATACATTTATATATACTGTTACTCTGTTCGAAACACTTTCTTTGTATTGTTGGTTATTATCCACTGCCCTTCCCTGTCCTCATCCAGCGAGTTTGATTTATCTCGCACCTTAGGCAGCGACAAGTCGAGGTCCGCTCAACGAACGGAACTATGTCAGATTGTTCGTCGAGTGGGAGTCTATGCGTCACGCAATCGCATTATTCACTGAAGCGAAGCACTGTTTCCTGCCGTCCTCATCATATTTCGTATTCCCCATGCTGGATGCATTCTTAAATGATTGTTTCAACCTTGTTGGTCTTCATCAGTTCATCGGTGCTTCATGGAAAGGTTACATTCGTCCTCATGTTGTATACTGTGCAGGTTTAAAAAAAATGATTTTTAAGATAAAACGAAATATTTAATAAAGAAAATAAATACTTAAAAAAAAATATATATACATGTTAATTTTCAGTACACCTCTTCAGAATTGATAACAATACAAGATCTTATTATTAACAATTGTTAGTCTGGAATATTAATAAAACGAAAACTTATGTTACTTAAAAAAAAAAAAAAAGAGGTGATGGTGTTACAATACATAAACGAAATTTAAAACCTTATTTCCCTAACTGTCTCGGTGGCCGAGAAGTCTAAGGAGTCCACCATGTTAGCGATCCAAGGTCCGGCAGTTCGATCCCGCCCTACTCTCGACAATATTTTGAGCTCTGCGAAAATTAAATGGCAGTGTGCCTAACAGTCAACTCCAGAACCAACATGGTGGCCGAGCGAGAGCGACACCAGCGCCCCTAGCAAATTGCAGTTAAATGAAGGACAAGTAGAAATAAACTGACGGTGTCGAATGATTAATAGTGTGGTGCACTGTAGCAGCAGTAAAGACATTACAGGAGTCAGTAGTGCACTCTAGTAGGCGGTGAGGGAACTACAACAGACGACGTGTAAGATGGCGGACGAAGAATGTGCAAGAAAGAAAAGAGGTGGAATAGAGAGGCAATATGGAATGACAGAGCATGATGTAGCTTGGTGGAATGACAGACCATGAAGAGGAAAATTATAGTAACAAGATGATGGGATGGTCAAGGTCACAAAATGGTTGCCAGCTGATCGGAATGACTGAGCAGGTGGTGATGTCAGCCAAGATGGCGGACTGCTCCTACTCATCAATCATCCCAAAATCTGTATTACTCTACTCCTCATATGAGATAGAGCAATCCCTTGTCAGATGTGTTAATTATGTAGCACTAAATACAGAAACATTCCTTAAACCACTGCATAGATTTGGTATTTATTGGTACAATATTTACAGAACAGACGAGCTTCTGTTAGAGGAAGATCAGCAATATTAACTAAACATGGATTAAACCATAACCAAATTAATATTACAGGGCTTACACATATACAGGTCACGAACATAAATGTAAGAAAAATAAAACTCATGTCTGTATGAACGGGGCATACAAAACATCAAACGCAACTACGCTTACACAGGACCTCGAAAAATTAATGGAGGTCGAAAGAGAATTTTTCATTGCTGGGGATTCAAAAAGTAAACCCACAGACTGGGGTTGCAGACAAACAAATGCCAATGGCAGGGTTTGAATACACATGCGTCTAATAATAATTATATTAATTACGTGTCAGATACACCGACATACTTCCCGAATGCCGGAGGCAAATTTACTCTGATATCGATTATTTAACTACTTTAAAAAACAAGCGCATAACCAAGCGCAGAGTGCACGCACGGTAGGACAGAATATAAGACATTAAAAGCCCTCGTAATGCGAAATGTTAAAGAACAAAAAAAAANGAGTGCACGCACGGTAGGACAGAATATAAGACATTAAAAGCCCTCGTAATGCGAAATGTTAAAGAACAAAAAAAAAAATTTGGAAACTTAGTTAACGAAGTTTCTTAAATCCACAAGAAATATGGAAGCTTATGCGAACACCCCAAGGTAGAAATAAACACATTTCCACCACAGCCATAATTACAGACACAGGCATTAAATATACTTCAGAAGATAGAGCTTANGAGTGCACGCACGGTAGGACAGAATATAAGACATTAAAAGCCCTCGTAATGCGAAATGTTAAAGAACAAAAAAAAATTTTGGAAACTTAGTTAACGAAGTTTCTTAAATCCACAAGAAATATGGAAGCTTATGCGAACACCCCAAGATAGAAATAAACACATTTCCACCACAGCCATAATTACAGACACAGGCATTAAATATACTTCAGAAGATAGAGCTTATTATGTCACGGACATTTTAGAGAAATAGTTTTTGCTAAATGAAGACGTAAATGACAGGCATTTCTCACGAGTAATAACAACACAGCTTAACGAATTCCTACAGTGGGGAACACATGCCTAACCAGCGGAAATTACACTTCGTGAAATAATAATAATCATTAAAAGAAGGCCTGATAACAAAGCAGGCTGCACAGACAAAATTTACTTTGAAACACTTTATATTATTCCGTTACAGGCATTTTAATATATTCTTGCTATATTTAATGTCAACTTAAAGCATTAACTGTATGCAGACCTGTGGAAAACAAAAGGAGTTCGTTTTAATGACAAAACAAAAGTCTACAAGTTTATCACACTGCTGGACGCCGAGAAGACATTTGTCACAGTCTGGATTCCGGGACTATTATACAAACTCATAGACTTTAGTTTTCCTGATGCATACATTTATCTAGCGGCCCATTATCAAAGGAAAGCAAGTTTAAGTGGCGTTATATGGGTATAAATCAACAACCAGAGAATAGAGGGCGGGCGTACCACAGGGCTCTGTGAAAATATACGCGGACTATTATAAACCAGTTAGCCAATTTAAAATATGCCCTAGTAGTCGTGGAAAGACAGCCTACCACATAAGAACAATGATACAACTCGCTGGAGAATTAAAATAAATCCACAAAAAACAACTTATTTGATTATTACAAAAAACGCACTTAGTACGACAGGGAACTTGAAATATTTAGTACTAGTATTCCAAACGTAAAATATACTACCCAGTGTTTAATATAAGATATGGCCTCAGATTACGAAATTGGGTTACAATACATAAATCTCTCATCCACCCCATCCTGTTATATGCAGCGCAAGCGTGGGTATACTGCGCAAAGACGTACATGGAGCAGCTACAGGAAGTGCAAAAAATGCCTAGAAAAAGCTGCCCATGTGACTAGATATATCCCTACCTGAAAACTACATGCAGAGTTTCACAGGCAACGCTGATTAAAATAATTCAAGATATGGCAGATAAATTGTACGCCATGGCGCTAGAATCTAACAACCCTTTGAATAACGCCAACGAAACCCAAAGGTACAAGCGGCCTAAATCGCTATTGGCGCACAGTCTGCAATAGCAATTTAGCATCACACCCCAAAGCGAGCACATGTTATGCCTACACGCACTAACACACGCAACCCAAACGATCGCGAACCTCATTACATCCTAGTGCACAACATATTACATTTTTACTGCGGTCCTTTATATAACACCCTGCGAAACACTATGTACCCGTAGCCATAAGTGGTATGCATACAATGTGCAGCCTATGGCTCAGTGGAGGGCGACTGGGGTGAAACGTTGCAATCACACTACACAATGAGAAGCACTATGTTCCTACAGTCATAATCTATATACATACAACGGACAGTCCCTGGATCGGTGGAGGGCGACTGTGGTGTCACAGTGTCGAGGATGAAGAAGACACTCCAAAAAGATCTCAGACCAAGAAGAACTCGCGCAGCACAGAGCAGTCGTGCTCCGGGAGGGGGGAAGGTGTGGTGCCCTATGTTTGACGTACTGCAGATACCGGCCTTCGGTATTGCGAAAGCACTCGCTGGTGCACCAATAAACACCAGCATCCATGATAGACTGGCCGCCTAAGGAGTCTCCATTGCCTTTTCCTTTCTTTCTCTTTTATTTTTTTCCATGTATTGACTGGCGGCACAGTGCCCAATTGCACAATTGCCCCTCCACCAGGGAGGTGGTACCTCCCCACCCCTGGTTACAAATAGAGTCCAGCGCGATCAACAAAGGAAAGACAGCCCTCCCGACAAATTTTTCTCTTCTAATGTTTCCCTTTCAATGAATATTATCCTTTCCATCCCTCTGTTATAGTAGAGATATTTTTCTACGTCATAAATTTCATGCAATTTTGCACGTATTTTCTGCAGAGGGGTTCTTACAGTGTCTATGTTTTCCAGCAATATTTATAATTCACTTTAGGTTAACATTGGAGGTAATCATAGCCTCAATCGCAGCTATATTAGACTAGTCATATGGAGCTCATCCCTGAGTCGCACTTAGATCCCATCTCTACCCAGGACCTCCGACTCTCCTATTAGTGGTAAGGTAGGTTAGGAAAAAAGTAGTATCCTCTCAGTTCTTCATCTGATGATACATTTCCTGACTGCTTAGCTTTCAGTCCGGTAAGTTATTTTAAGCCACATTACTCGCTCATGATCTACTTTTAGTCAAATGACATTTCGGGCTCAACAGGTAGGCTATATAAGGTGGGCAAAGTGCCGTGTCTTCTCAGTTCTTCATCTGATGCGACAGGCGAGAGATCCTTTTTCCGTCCCTTGAACTTCTTAGCTATTACTCTCGTATGTTATAGGGTGTTTGACTCTTAACATCAAAGTTCGCTGAGTATGTGAGTTACGATCGTAATTATGCATATATTTACTACCACAGTAAAACATCTGCTTAGATCTCATGTACCAGTTCGCACCAGCAAACCATTAGACTCAAATAACTATGACATAAGTCATGGAACCTTCGTTGCCTTAAATCGAACTAACTGCACAGACATTTAATTTCTTTAAAATGTTCCGTCTATATTTTCCTATGAAACGTGAGCGTTAGTTGATTTATTACACAGCTTACATACAAATATGTTTACCTATTATTATCATATATTTTTATTTGCCCTGCAGAAATCAATTGGATGGGTACTTTTAATAGTGTACCTGTAACCAGCATTCCGACTACATCTTTAGGGGTATCATCACTGACATTAGCTGAGTTGCCTACATTGTTAGACGATGCGAAGCGATCCACCATTGACTGCATCTACAAGGACGATACATAAACACCAGTGTCTGCTACTCCTTTTTGTCGTTTGCATTAAGTCTGTTTGCCCGAAGATATGAAAAGAATCGTTGCACGATGAATATAGAAAAACTAAATATTTGTCCGATATTATTCTCTTAAAAGGATAATCTGCAGGGACACATTAAAACTTTTAAGATTAAAGATTTCTTCGCCTACCAGAAAGTGCCGTTTACTGTCCCCATCGTAATTAAAACCAATTACTCGAAATTATGTTACATCATTGTTTGAGAACAAGACATATCCCAGAATCGTGGCATCTGGGAAGGTTATTGCCAACAGTTTCGTAGATGCGTAAACCCCTTTCCGGTGGAATTTAAAGAAGAAAGTCACACGAAATGAGAATAGTTAGTCAAAAGATATTTGTATATTTTTAACACACAAGAACAGAAATATCATAGAAAACCGGACCAAGGAAGTACAAGACAACGGCCCAATAAAATTTAACACGTGGCTCGAGTGTGAATATGCGAAAAAGTCATCGTCCGATTAAGGTATAGAAAAAAGGGCAATCAAGAATGCGATTGTACAAGTTTATGAGTATGGTAAATTAAAAAAATTCTTAAATTAATGAATAGAAAAATTATTTGAAGAGAAATAAACATACAAAGAGCATGTATAGGGGTGGGGTTGTCAAAATTGAATAACCTACAGCTCCGAATTATCAAACTGTAACCGCTATACGACTCACCATAGATCGAGCTTCCAAAATCAATCAAGAGAAAATAAGCCATCATCAAACTACAAAACAACAGTTATGCCTCCGGATATCGTGTCGTTATTCTTCCAGCATGCTGGATAAAAGCTCTCAATGTTTATTGCTGAAACTAGCCCGGGACAGACTCAGCCGCTGCTGTGGGCTCCGCGTCCCCGGCAGCTGCAATATGCAGCTTCATCCGCCTTCCTCCGCACGTGGTCGTTCCGCCGGGCCATCCTGGCGCCATTCTCCCATCACGTCCGCCAAACCCTTAATCCTTATTGCGGTCGTCCGCCTGCGAGCTTCACCAGAGCGTGTGTTCTGGTGAATAAAATATAGGGATGCAGAATGCNCACCAGAGCGTGTGTTCTGGTGAATAAAATATAGGGATGCAGAATGCGTCAACTCCCCACCGCCCGTTGCGCCAGTGCACGCTCTTGCATTTCTTCATCTTATGGTTGCCATCTGGGCTAGGCTTGGTTCTGTGCGTTAGTGCGGCGCTGCTCCCGCGTTGTCGGGAGGTAGTGAAAACAGCTGGGGCGGTCTTCTGCTTCTGGCCTCGTTAGGGGTGGAAAGGTGCGGGGCCCCCTCCGTACTCTGTCGCGTGGCACTCAGCAGTGCTTCTGAGGGAAAGTTATGGCTTCTGCGTCACAAACCAGTTTGTGGGGGGTACACCCTCTTACAATTTAAGGAACATCGCAGGCCCGCAAACCCTGGGGACCGAGCTTCTACCTGCTCCTAATTCTCAGGGGTGGGGGGTTGTCTCAGCACTTCATACAATTGACAAAAAGTACAAACAAAATAATGGGACCAATGTAACGTGTGAGGAGAATGTAGTAATGTATGAATTACACTTGTTCATTACACCCTCTGTTCTGCTTCACTAACCGGCCCGTCCAGGCTGGGGTCATTTTTACTGAACAGTTTCTCATTGAACCGTTGCCAATAGGTTATGCGAGCAAGCTTCTCTTACTACTTAGGCACAAAAACACTGTTATCTTATGAGCCTCTCTGCCGCTCCACACGAGANCGAGCAAGCTTCTCTTACTACTTAGGAACAAAAACCCTGTTATCTTATGAGCCTCTCTGCCGCTCCACACGAGAGTAAGCAACACTGACCCTTGCGGCAAAAATAAACACACTTTGTTTATGGGGGCTGGTAGGCCTCTCAACACGAAAAAAAACACATTCTTTTCTCCTCCGACCTTGTGACTCGTGACTCGTACCCGAAAGAAATAACTTACAATGGCTGAGGCTCTAAATCTCGAATTCTACTACATATTTACGCCTTTTTGTACACACAACTTGCCAACGGTAAACAACAAGTGAACATCGGTAAACCCTACATAACCATTGCTACACCATGCATGGCACTGGCCATGATGTGAACACACGTTATTTATGAGGGCAGGTAGGCCTCTCAAAACAAACTTCCTGGCTGTCTTTTACTCACTCTGACTCGGGCGGTAAAAAAAACTCATAATCCTATCTCGGCTGGCGGCTTAACTCTCGAATTTCACCTTACACACTAACCCTTATCAAACAGATTAGTCACCAACTCTGACGAGCTAAAAATCACGGGAATTTAACCATATTTTAATTACCGCTGCACTGCCACTTTGCCGCATAAAACCACTACATACCTTAAGAATTTCTTATTAAAACTCTAAGCCAAAGATTCCAAAAGACCTNCACTTTGCCGCATAAAACCACTACATACCTTAAGAATTTCTTATTAAAACTCTAAGCCAAAGATTCCAAAAGACCTAACAATTTTTTTTTTACTTGTAGAAATTTTTTCCCAAAATTTTTATTTCAGAACTTTAAAATCATTGGTTAACCTATAAATCGGTCTCTTAAAAATAATCCAAGTTATCTCGGACCTTTTAAATAACATAACCTTCTGTTCTACCCAACTCGCGCCATCGAAATAAAACATTTAATTTTCCCGACACAACTACTTGGAATCACCACGTATCTNCACTTTGCCGCATAAAACCACTACATACCTTAAGAATTTCTTATTAAAACTCTAAGCCAAAGATTCCAAAAGACCTTACAATTTTTTTTTTACTTGTAGAAATTTTTTCCCAAAATTTTTATTTCAGAACTTTAAAATCATTGGTTAACCTATAAATCGGTCTCTTAAAAATAATCCAAGTTATCTCGGACCTTTTAAATAACATAACCTTCTGTTTTACCCAACTCGCGCCATCGAAATAAAACATTTAATTTTCCCGACACAACTACTTGGAATCACCACGTATCTCGCGTCATGCACGCCCGCGCGGCCATCTTGCGCGCGGCGGGAGCCCCGCCCTTGGGCCAGAGCCTAGGCCATTCACAGTCCTCTCACCTCGTAGATTCAAAATTACTAATTCTTACTCGTTTTTCAAGCGATATTTACTAACCTGCGGACCTTTTCAGTAGTAATACTTTAACACAATATAAAACGACTGATTTAAAACCATTAATCCTCGCCCTCCGCATCTTTATGCGCAGTATACTCGTCACAAGCGGTCCACTCATACAACAAAAATGTATTATCAAATGTGGTCAACGTCATAAGCCATGACAATTAAGAAATTAAATAACTCACATATGGTTCTCTACACTATATTTAGTAGGCAGCTTTTTCCTGGTATATGTAAATTACATTCACCAAACGGAGAAAACTCTTTATATATTCCTGCACAGAATTTATTTTTTTTTCCGTGCCACGAACCCAAAACTTTAAAGCAACTTAGCCAACATTGGTAATTAAAAATTATTAATGTTATTGCAACACAAAAACCTGTAACCTTTTTCTAAAATTTACCTTTAACATTTCCACATTCATCGACCAGTCATTCACAACTTCTGGCCCTGGTGGTGAAGTAAACACCGCCATTCTTATCCCCTCCGACCTCGTGATGCGTGACTTATAATAAAGAAATCACTTACGAGGGCTGCTGGCCTGCCTCACTAATTCTAACACATATTTACACCCTGTTTTGCACATAACTTACCCCTGGTAAACACTGGTAAACAATATACACACAATGGTAAACAAAAAAATAATAAAAGAAATATTATTATATGTTGCACTTATTTCTGTGTCTGATGGGGGCCTCGCGCCCTGGTGATTCTCAGCGGGCGACACACGGTACACACTCGCACTTGTGTCGCACAGAGTCTGTGTCCAGGATATTCAGATAGGCCCCTGCGCGGCGCGGTGCCTATAGACGCGGCGGTCCCTGTAGAGATGGGGCCTCTCCCCCTCTCGGCACTGGCGCCATGGCTGCACTCTCCTGGATTTGTCCGCTCCCGATGTGATTCCGTCAGCTAGGCCCCTGGATTGTGCGGGGCCTATAGGCGCCGCGATCTTGGTCCCGTCCGCCCCAGGCGCTGCGTCCTCGGCAACAGGTGGCGGCAGGGGGCATCCCTCGCCTGCAGGGGGCTGGGCGCCGTCCGTCGGGGCTGTGGGCGCGTCTCCCTCTGGTACCTCCTCTGCTCCCGGGTTCGATTCTCCATCGGTGTTCACCTGTAGGGGGCGTCTTAAATCTTCTTCCCTCGCGTTTCTCCGGTCCCGGCAATTACGCCATGGTTGAATTCTCTCTCTCTCCTCCCTGCTCGTTCGCGCCTGGTCGCCATTTCTTCTTCCGCCCGGCC